>JAQIWA010000913.1:0-23549 GCA_034693305.1 Eueremaeus valkanovi
TTGATAAATATTTAACATTTTTTCCTATAATAACAACAATTTTTTTAACAGTAATAATAATTTAATAATTATTAACAGATTTTCACTTTATTCACAAATATTTATTCAAATTATTGTTCAATTTTTTGGTTGAATTTTAGATAATATTCAATAATTTATTCATATTTTGATAACAAAATAATTTTATGATAAGAGAGAATAAACAGCAAGAATATTGAATTATTTGGATCTTGGTTAATGAACAGGCACTTTAACATAACAATGACACTTCTTAATTTTCTAATTTAACTCAAGCTCATTCACAGCAATAATTCTTATCGAATATGTTTTTATATCTACTGTAAATATAATTTTGCAAATTCTTAAACAATTTTTTTTCAAACTTATAATTAGTTTAATAATTACATTAGAGTTCCTAATATACAGTACATGCGAACCAGTAATGTCCAGACACTGATAATTACGCACAAAAATAAATTAAAATATTATTAACATAATTACTACCCCACTTTATAACAACCAGGGATAATACCAAGGGTCAAACACACAGTACAATTATAATCAAATGCAAATTTTAAAAACATCTTCTTAAAAATATAGCCGATCAAATAACACAGTATCGTTTATCGATTAAAGTCACACAATATTTTAAAACTATATAAAATGATCAATAAATTTAAAATGGGCTCAAGCATGTTGAAGCAAGTCATTATTTTGACTCTGAACACACATTGGCTTTAAACTGGAATGTGGATAGCAGTGCGCACGGAAGGCCATGGAAATTGTCTAAGTGCCGGTAAGTGTCTTTTACAGGGGTGAGACTTTTGGACTGTAAATTCTATCTTGTTAAACGAATGTGCAGTCCAAAGGTCTTACCCCTGTAAAAGACACTTTATGGCATAGACAATTTCCATGGCCTTCCGTGCGCACTGGTGGCTAGTTTTATGAACTAGTTGATTTTATACTACATCCGCGACAATATTAATTTAGCCACACCCACATTTAACCTTTGGCATATCTGAATCAATAACTTTTTATTCAACAAAAAAAATTAAACCATCTAAAATAAATATCATTTTATTAGCCTGGTATAATATAAGACTCGCTCTCAATTTTAGTGCACTCACATAAAGCTGGCAATCATTTTTGTCGCGACTGTACATAAATTCAAAACTCTAGCCATAACAGCAATTGATATAATAGAGTGAAGAAAAATATATTTCGTAATAAACTTAATGCGAGTCATGTTTAATGTTTTTCTTCCGAAACGATTCACAAAATCAAATTGGTTTGTGATATAATGTCTGGAATTTTTTCTTTGGTCTTCGAGTTTAATAATAAATTAAATAAAAAAAATAAAATAAAAATAAATATCGTTTGCAATACAACAGTAAATGTTTGCGACAAATGTTATATTAAAGCAATGAAAATAGATTTAAACAGAATATTATCAGAATATTATCAGAATATTATCAGAATATGACCAGAATATTATCATAGCTAACATTTTCGACAGAAAAAAAACATATTCTTTACAATAAATTTTATGTTAAGAATCGATGACTAGTGAACTGTATTATTCAACTGCACTCATAAAAGCTTTTATGAATTACACAATAATATTATAATAAGCCTTAAAATTATATTCAATTCTTAAGGGGTTTTCATATTTCAAATAAACAGTAATTTATTCCTTATTTTTATTATTACCGCCAGTGATAGCAATGGGATTACTGATTTAAATTATGTTCTTGGCTATTAATAGTGAATATGGAAGATATTGTTATACAAATGAGATTATGTATTGAATTTTGTTTCTCATGGATGAGAATAGAAATTCTCTTTTCAAAGAACTTATTAAATATTCGCTTCATTTTTCGTTAACACAAAACTAATTAATCATTTTTTAAATTATATAAATATTATTTAATCTAATAATCGCTTTAACAATATATTCTATTCTTTCCTTCACTACCCGAAAACATACCCTAAAATAGCGAATATAAAGCGCAATCTTTAGATCAAACAAATATATGCAAGTTGATCTGAAAAATATTTATAATATTTCAATTAAAATGTAAATTAGAATGAGATCTGATGTGAAATTTAAACAA
Source organism: Eueremaeus valkanovi (assembly GCA_034693305.1). Lineage (NCBI taxonomy): Eukaryota > Metazoa > Arthropoda > Arachnida > Sarcoptiformes > Eremaeidae > Eueremaeus > Eueremaeus valkanovi. The sequence continues at coordinate 2,115 of JAQIWA010000913.1, forward strand.
ATTGCTTCATTGTTTATATTTAATCGAAATTACTGTAGATATCGGAGGTTTTTCACCAGGATTACTATTTGATTGACTCTAAATTAGGTCAAGATGCAGGTCCAGCTCAACTAACAAGTTTAATTATAAGTTTTAATTAAATTACATCTTGTTAAAATGTTCCATTCAATAAAGTGCTCTATATTCGCGATAATAGGGTAATTCAATTGTTGCTTAAACTCAATTATGAACGGAAAACACGCTATTATTCTCTCCTATTCTCACAAATAATGAAAATGAATTTTTTTCATCATTACTTCAATTGGATTAACTCAATGAATAAGAACTTGTCAAATGAAAAATTACATTGTATTATGTCTTTCCAGCACAATTAGCTAGATCATCTAATATTTTCAATAGCCGTATATATAAATAATAAAATATTATTTCTTATTCTTATTTTTTGTTTTTCTTACGAATATTATATTCAAAGCATTTGTTAATCAAATCAATTAAGTTATTGAGCGTTTCGGTCGTCAATGAAATTCTTTGTCAGTAAATGGCGTTCCGAACAGTTTGCACACAAAACAGAAGGAAATTATAATAAAATACTTGACAGAGCATTCAAATCCAAATCGATAGCAATCTTCGCTTTCACACGCGATTTATCCTCAAAATTGATCTGAATTTCTATTCATATTATATATATCTCTCTCTTATTATTGATATTCAAAACAAAAAACCAAAAAAATAAATCCAAAAATCCTAACAAAAAAATCGAAATAAAAAAATCTAACGATAATTATGTCAGAAAAATAAGTTTATAATAAACACAAATAAAAGAAAAAATAAAATATTTGCCCAAAAAATAGCACATAATTAAGCGAATCATTAAAACGAAGCAAAAAAAAAACTATTTCATTGGTCTCTTATATTAAGGTTCAGATCATTAAGAAATAGATTAATATTTTCTTTGCATTTCATTTCATTTGTGAATCTGATTATCGATTCAATTGAATCAAATATGTGTTAAACAGCTATTGAATATGAAGACCAGCAGACAGTACGGCAGCAAATAAGTCAAACCAATGGTCTGAGCCGTCTGTACAGAAAAGTTTTGTCTATCGATAAGGAAATCAAATCGTTTACTAATATTGTTCTCAAAATACTGACATTTCGGGTCGTATTCAAGAGTGTTGGATATGTAGTAAACGTCCGGCGCATTCGAGTCCTGTTCCAGTTCTTTCGGTGCTTCGCATACAATAAATCTCGAGTCTTCAAAGTACCCGAAGAACCCGTTTTTACCCAATTTCCCGACCCGGCGCTGGAGCCTACGGCGCGGATCGCTATCAAAGTACTGGCATTTGTGGTAGTAATTGATGTTATCGGGTATAACAAAAGTGCCCGGCCGCTCAGAGTCGGGCCGCAGCAATCTTGGCTTATCACATGGATAAAATTTGTTGGCGGACCAGAACCCAAATATTCCTTTCAGTCCTAAGCGACCCACTCTTCTGAGGCCATTCTCGTTGCGATTCTTATAAATATTGTCCAAATCTTCCTCTTCTTTGACCTGATTTTCAGTCTTTATTTTCGATTCTTTGTCGTAATTCATAGTTATTGTTCGTTCAGTTGATTCTGGGTCTAAATTAGAAACAAATCTATTTATAATTTGTGTTGCATGACGTGGATAATTATGTTTTTCTTCAAATTAGCTGGCTAATTAAAGTGGTATAGAATTACATTAATATATAAATGTTTGTCAAATAAATTACACTTTAATTATAGTTATTATCATTTTTCTAAATGCATCTGTGCTACTAATAGCAACGTATATTATATGAATTATCAATCTGAAATCTTTTTTTATGCTTGATCAAATAAACGAAATAAATCATAATTTATTCAGTGACCCATGTAGCCTCTGTTGAAATCTTTAAAAATGATCTCAACCTCATTCATGTCAGTATGAGTTGTGAATTTGATTTTTACGCTAAATTGAGCTATCATACCAAATCAAATTTGCCAGATCAACATTGTTAACTTGAAAGGCTTTATTGAATCAATCTGACAAGCTCAATAAATATCAAGTGTTCTGTCTTATATCAAACGTAAAAAAATAAATAATAAAAAAATAAAATAAAATAAAATAAATATTAAATCTCATACAAAAAAAAGAAAACAACCTGTCATATAATTATTTTTCAAAAAAATCTACAAATCCTAAGCTACTTCAAAATATTACCTATCATACAATTATTTCTAAACAGCATATAATTAATAACTAATTGCAGAAAAAAATTATCAAAAAAAAAATTGTAATGACTTTTAAATGACTACTCATTCAGTGCTTATGCGATAATTAATTGCTAACGAAAAGGAATATTCTTAATGATCCGCACAAAGCGATTAATATGATACATGATAAATGAGTCTGGCTCAATATAGAACTGATGAACTATACAGTAATCAGACCTGTTTTGCGTCCATAATTTTCATCAGCCATTTGTTGCTCAATTAGCTGCTCTTCCATTGCCTGATATCTGGTCTTCTGTCCGGAATCATAGCTAAGATAATAAGGCGGAAGACTTCCGGACGAATGGATATGATTGAGATTCACACTCGGACTGTTCGTCTCAGACATCTCTGGTCTATACGACTCATAATTATGGAGAATATCATTTGTATCACTCGTATGTTCACTACTGTCCGCATTGACTTCATTAAACCAGAAATGATTATCGTATTGAGAAATAGACTTCTTATGCTTAATATGAGCGCCGAATACAGGTATTGCACAACAAATACAGGACTGGAATATCGTATAGAAGCAGAGCTGCGATAATTTCATTATTATTTTTTTTTCTATATTTTATATATAAGTATTGAATATTTTATTAATTAATTTATTATTATTTTTTTCGTTTTTGTTTTTATTATAATCTAATTATGTTCACTGTTAGTACGGAATACATACAGAATATTCTGTGTTTTTGTGTTAACTGAATGAATGAAAAAATAAATCTAATTATAGTTCAAATATTATTTATAAATATATATATATATTCTGTTACAGAATATTCTGTTATTGTTTTGAAACATTACTCTCACTGTTCTGATGAATAAATTTCATTTGAAAACCAAAATCAATCCGAAGAAGTGTCTGGCTGTTTGGTTGTCATGGTTTTGTGACGTTTAATCTCTATATCTCTCTAAATATTGATTTTTATATTCTCTTCTTTATTATTCTTCACTCAATTTATTGATTATTTTTGCTTTTATGCCGAATCTGTCTAACAGTCAGAGCTATAGATGTATTAAATACTTTCCAAAACAAACAGTCGTTTCAATACAATATGCGCTGCAATTATTGACACAATTATACAGTAAATAAATTTATCCACAGATTAAATAAATATAGCACTGCTTATATTTCACGGCTAATTGATCATCGATTAATTTTATACGCAATTATCAAATATAAGTGTTTTTATTATTAAATTTATTTTCTTTTATTATTTGCTTAAGAGATGAAATGATTTTTCTTTTTTTTATTGCAGAAAAATGTCTGCAAAATAATTATACGATTGAAATAATTATATAGTTTTTGATTAATATGTTATTGAATTTCTCCCACATATCGTATGACGTTATAGAGTTAATTGTGGGGCTAATCATTGAGAGCTTATTTTTGGATCACGATCATTTTTGTTTAACTTAATAGAGCAGGACCATTTTATATTAATATTCAATTAATTATTTATTTGTTTTACATTTCTATTTATAATTTCATTTTTACATAACATAAAAGTCAAATAACTTTTTATTAGTGAATATTTTTATTCCTCGAATGACTCGGATTAAACATTTTTAAACTACAAACTGTACAAAAAGTGTAAGCACTATAAAAAAAACCTATACTTTCCCTAGGAGTTCTGCTGAAATTAAATGATCCTGATTATATTCTAATTGATTATAAATTAAATGATATATATTTTATTCTGTATTCTTCTGATTATCTTTACATAATTTAAATTTAATTAAAAGCCTAAAAACTATCCCGGCTACTGTATGAAATTTTTCTTATTGCTCTTTTATCCTTGAGCATTGATTGTCAATTAGCTAGAACTGATATTGTTTTGCAACTTGATCAAGTAAAACGAAATAATCTGTATAGTTTTCAAATCAAACATATTTCAAAATGAGTCAATTACAGTGTTAACAAAGTGAAAGTGTCCTGGTGGACTACATGAATTTTCAGGCAAACTAGTTGCAATATCAAATAAACCCACCCTTGCATTGAATAACTGGTTGACCTCTGGCCAGAATTATGCGAAACATCTAATTATTGCTTAAATAGAAAAATATTTTATAATTTAAACACAAAAACAGAGATTAAAACAAAAATAGAAAATGATTTCAATTGATCCGAATTATTGGCCATTCGTTTCTCCATTAGTCCCTTGTAGTCAAACATTTCTCCCGGGTTGTGATCAAAATAATGACAATCCGGATCAAAATTCAAATAGAACGGTATGTATCTGATGTCAGTGCGCAGAGGATCCGGATCCACTTTCTCCGGTCCCGGACAGTAATGAAATGTCCTGTTCTTATAGTAGCCGTAAATGCCTTTGAATCCGGTTTTGCTCTCAATCTTTCGGTCAAATCTTTGCCTGAGCTTTGATTCATCAAAGTATAGACATCTGAGATAACTTGAGTTCAGTTTCTGCTCTTCTTTGGTATTATCGGTGAGTTTGGGACAGAAATTGAATTTTCCATCTCTGCTGAAATAGCCGTATATTTTGTTTACACTTCTTCTGTTGACTGTCCTTATGGTTGTCGACTCGTTTCCATAAGCCTTGCCATCAGTGCTAACAATATTAGCATTGGTTTTATTCAATTCATTTTGTGGCTCATATTTCGTTGAAGTGTTGTCCGAATCGTTTGTTTCTGTATTATAAATGGCATTAAATTGAGTAAAAAAAATTAGTCTGACCAAGATTAAAGTTTTGAAGTTTTCCGATATATATTAAAAGTAGTTATTTTAAAATAAGCTCATTTCAGGTTTGTTTCTATTTTACAGTTTATAATACGCTATAAATACATGAAAAGTATTTATAATTCAAACAAAAAATAAACACTTTTATCAGAAGATATAGAAATGAAAATAAATATTCAAAATCTAAATATAAGCTCAAAGTATTTGTCTATATATTTGAGAAATACAATAAAAATCTAAAGTTATGTATCAGTTCTGTAGATAAGAATAGGCTATGCATTAGAATCGATAGAATATTCTCTTAAATAGATTTTTAATCGGAATATAAATCTATTATAACTCTAAGCAAACAAATAGTTTCCAAAAAAAACAATTTATTAAACAATTTTTGAGAATTTACATATATTTTGGTTATTTGTATTAAAAATTATTTAATTTTTTATATTATAGACATAATTCACACGAGAAAAATGGATTTAATATTCAAAAGTGAATTCAATAACAGAATTAATGTTAAAATTGTTATATAAAGCAAAACAATAAACAAAAATATGAAAACAATATATTTTTGAATATGATAAAGGAGTTAATCAAATACGAGTGAAACTTATGTACAATAAAAGTGTTTGAAATTTTTTAATTTCAAATATAATATCGATTTTGTTCGCAATAAAAGTCTGACTTATTATACATTAATTATTATAAGAATTCAAAGAATATTCTATTCATTAATATTTAAATTCTGTTTTCAATATTAAAAACTATATTTAGTTTAGACTTAATTTTAAATATAATTTTCATAAATCAATACCTGATTTGTTTGCCACTAATCCTAACCCAAGACTGTTGTTGTGTAACAATATATGCGACTCATTAATGACTGCATTATTATTCGTATAATTATATTCTGATGTTTGAAAACTTTTCACATCTTCACTGCTATTATGTTCTGGTGTTTCGGTTGTGTAACAAATTAAAGCATTGAATATAATCAACAGAATTAACAGTAAATTCATATTAATATTCAAATAATTAACAACAGATATACTGAAGAATATTCTGATAAACACTTAATTGAGTTTAAATAATGAACAAAAAAAATTCGGACAAAAAATAGTTAGGTTTCAAATTGGATGCGCAAGTATTGGTCGCATAAATAGGTCGTTGTCAAGGGATATACAAAGTTTTGGGTACGTTTGGTCGTATATACTGAATGACGTGATAAGAGACTTAATTTTTTTTTAGTAACCATTGATTTTCAATAAAATTCTTCTGTTTTGTCATACAATTTGTCGAACAAACTAATTGATCATAAAAAACAGAAATCAGTGAATAAATCGATTTGACATTAGATAACATGCGATTGAGATGACTGGTTGACAATATACTGATCAATATTGATCAGGAGATGACCTTTATGTTTATGTTTTATCAAGATGGCCAACACTTTAAAGGGCCCAAAAGATACCATGCTAGGCACTAGTAATACGGAGATATTATAGCACAGGAGCCATGGGTTGGTTCAAAAATTTAAAAACAACATTTCTTAAAATTCATTTTGGTCTTTTAACCTTGATTAGATGATAAATTATGCTAAATTATTTTAGTTGTGTAAATAGCTAGACCATCTTGTCTATACTTTACATCTGGCCTCTTTGCCGGGCTAATATTTTGAGGCGGACATTTTTTGCACTCCATTGTATTTTTTAGAATTACAACCTTGTTATTTAAATTAGGAAATATTAGTTTTACTGATTATTTTTAATCGTATTTTTCCTGTTTTTTTAGTTAAACTTAATATTTCTTATATGTAGTGAATATTTTTGTATTAATCATAATTATAGTTTTTGGATTATTTTTTTTGTATTTTTTTGTTTTTCTTATGAATTTTCAAGCAATGAATATGACAGTGAAAATGTTATATATATTTTTTGGAAAATATTGAGAGGTATTTGAGTATAAAAATCAATTAATTATTTTACGACTTCTTATGTGAATTGACAGCAAAATTCAAACAAAACAAAAATTTTAATAACATATTCAGTAATAAAGAAAAAAAATTAAACAAAAGAAAAAAAACATTTTTAATGAGTGTGAGATCCAGATATTCCTGAAGAAGAAACTGATTCAAAGAATATTCTGTTCAACAGTATTCTCAGGTCAGGTATAGTTGTGGCCGAAAATCAAATCTATTCCTCAAATCATTATTAAAGCCAAAGACCAGAACCAAAACCATAGCCACAATAGTGGTCAGACTCGATGGCGAGGTGTGTGCCTCCGAGTTGATGCCCCAGCCACTCTGCCTTCTGTAGTATTGATTATACTCCGGGTGCTCCCTGGGATCTCTATCGTAGTAATTGCACCTGGCGTCATAGGTCACAGTCTTCGGTATATACGTAATATTGGTCTCCGGGTCGGTCTCTATCTTCGGTGGCGGATCGCACCGGACATAGCCTCTGTCGTGATCCATATAGCCATAGTGTCCCATACGTCCCATTCCTCCAACCATCTTGCCCAATTTATATCCGCCATATGCTCCCAGTGCTGCTCCGCCCAGACCTCCCAGTGCTGTCCATAACATAGAATTTAATTATAGATTAAATAATGAATTAATTTATAATTAGTTGAGCTTTGATACCTCCAGCGCCCAGTGCTGATCCCAGTCCACTTTTAGACTTTTGCTTGTATGTATTGCCTCCCAGACCCGTTTGACCATAGTTTGGTTGGTTATCTTTAGGGAGAGAGAAACAAAATGATAATTATTTTTAAAAAAATTTTTATTTTATTTTCAATATTAATATAAAATAATATAACGTTTGATATAAATAATGGAAATTCTTATCGATTTTAATATTGCCATAACTTCTATACAAATAAAATAATTGATTATATCTTAAGGGAAAAAATTATTTTATATTTTTATATATAAATTAAAAATTAAGAAATGTTCAAAATAGATATGCTCTAGGTGTTATTCAAAATTCATGACACACTTATATAATAAATTATCTGACATTGAAAATAGACTTAAAATAGAAGAATCGATTGAGAGAATAGAATGAGCATGATCATTTAATATATAATGATATTGACATTTAAATAATAGCTTCCAAACATAAGCTGTGTTAATTTAAAATTATATTCAAGGCTCAACTTAAGCAAACAAATAAAATTGAATACCGGTTACTAAACAGTGGTTAGAATAGCGCGATAAGTATCGCGTATAAATTGATGAGAGGCCATATTTTAATTGGATAGCATTAATGAGTGGGATGTAAAGTATCGGTTCATTAAATTGAAGTGGGTTATAATTGAATATTCATATGAGAATAGTGTTTAAAAGCTTATGTTTATTAACTTTATTTTGAAAAATAAACCTTAAAATAGAATATATTTCTATTGAAAAATCAATAAAATAATTGAAATAATTTTCTCATTATTTTGTAACCAATATTTGTATGACTACTTGTATTCACTTGTAATGCATTGATTATATCATCTAATTATAAGACTGTATTTGTTTTCCGATTTGTTTGTATTATATTATAATTTTGTTTCCGTTTTTGTATATAACGACTGCTAATGAAAACAATTTTATTGTTTCATATGTTGTGTAAATCAATAGAGATTTAGACCGAAATATAAGATAATATAATTAAATAAATTATTTAGAGTTGCAATAAATGTATGCAAGGCTTGACATTTTAATTAGCTTGATGACTCAATGATGAACAAGATTAAATGCATTTATCTCCGGCTCAATTTCATTATTATGTATTCGAATAAAATATAGATTGTTTTAAAATAGTGCTAGTTCAAATAGCACATAGTATAAATAGCACATTTTCAATAATAAATGGTCACTAGATAACTTTAGCCGTGCACAACTAATTAGGTTTAAATACCTGAACAGTTGAACCGTATATTCAATACAATTATAATAATATTATTTACGATACGATTGAGATCAGAGTTATTAACATTTGATTGAACTCACAGTTAATTAGAAATTATATTCTAAAATCATCGAACTATTCAACAAGTTATGTGTCCCAGAACACAGTCAACTTTGATATTAAGCCGGTTCTATTTTGGAATTAATCAACTATTTTTCTAATCAAATTGTTATCAAGAACACTTGACTAAAATCGACAAATATAATTATTTAAGTCTAATTTATACCTTGCATCAAAACAGTTTTGATGACCTGTCATAAATTATATGCTCAGACAACTCTCAAAACATGAATTATGAATAAAATAACACTCAATTAAAGGCTGTTTTCATTTCATATCAAATATAATTAAAAATAAATTAAACAAAAAATTATTAAAAATATTTATTTTCGACTTACATCCTGTCTGTCCCGGATAGCCATGGCCAGTTTGTCCGGGATAGTTATGGCCTGTTTGTCCTGGATAGTTATGGCCTGCTTGACCAGGATTATTATGGCCTGTTTGTCCCGGATTCATACCAGGCTGCTTTGGGTATGAGTTGCCAGCGGATGGATTATAGCTGGGGTTATAGGGCGGCTGTTTTGGATAAGGGTCTGATTTAGGTCGCGAACGGGACGAGGATTTACTACTGCCTCGGGATCGGCCGCCGCCACCTCTGCCCCCCTTTCGTTTGACAATCCTATGTCTGACCGCATAGTTAGAACTGTCGACAAAGTATTCCTCCAAAGAATAACTTATAGTTGCGGTGAAAGTCAGCACAAAATAAATTACAGCCAAAAGTCCTAACGTTTTCATACTTTTTGCTATAAAATCAAAGATATATTTTGTTTGTGTCAATCAAATTGATTCTTCGTCTTTGAATTATCATTAGATTTGTAGTAAACACTGTGTATAATATGTACGCAGAAAGTAATGGAGTCGTCGTCAGTGTAAACATTCAGAGAGGAAAATAAGACCGACTCTGATGTGTCTAAAACTGGTATAACTTCTATTCAGCGCAATATGAGCTCAACTTTTCATTATTCGTATGTAATTTCAGCAGTGCTTCACTGAATTCCTATGACTGAACAGCGCTGTTACCATAAAATCGATGCTGTCGTTAGGATCTGTGGTGACGTACATAGCATGCCCGGAGCTGCCAGGCCTGTTGGATTAGATGCAGGTGCTCAGTAAAAGAAGAGAAAGGATACCTTTTTGTGAGTGGGCTTTATTTATACAGTAGTTCAATATACCGGTAATGTCTGTCTGATTGCAAGCCCTTTACTCTTCACCTGAAGAACTCAATTATTTTCTCATGTATTCCAAAGGCAATTAAGGCTTATATTTAGAAATAATTTTTCATTTTTAGAAACACTCTCTGATTGCGAAAGTCTTATATAAATATGAGGTTGAGATCCGATTCTGTTTTGAAGAGATTTTTCGCTTCAATTGGTTATAATTTGTATGCAAAACATGAGTAGTTTTGTATTGATATAGACCTTGGATAGCAATTAAAATATTTTTGTGCTTTTTTGTTGCAATTGATTTAGTAATAAAATACTAATGTTTTGTATTATTGGCGAATATCTATTGCATAACCCTTTCGTATAATTAATTTATGTTTGAATTCACTTTAATAGCGATTTTTCTGTATAACTAAATAACAGAATATTTTTCATAAAAACTTTTAATTCGTTTATTTTTCATTGAAATTAAATTGTATTTAAAGACAAAAAAAAATTACAAAAGTTTTCCTGTTTTTAAAATATTATTAAAAAAGAAGTTTAAAAGTAATTAAAAGTTTAGATAAGATATAAAAATTAGAAGAATGTATGCAATACTCAAAATATTGTAATTAAAAGTCAAACAAATTGTTTGATTGTTTAGAAACCAAATGAAAGACTTGACTGAATATCACCCCTCGAAGAGCTTTTTTTTCAATCAGGGTATAAAAATCGTTTAAATATAACGACAGGCTATTAAACACTTTGTTTTTATAAACATATTAATCGATTGTTTTCTTAGGAACTGATAGTAAAAAAAATATTTCGAAATTAGTTTACATTGAATTGCATTTAAATCTGATTTTTAAATATTCTGGTCATTAGTGTTGAGTATATTCAACATAAGAATCGCTTTTTTAGCAGCGATTTGAGCGCTGGAACCGATTGAAGTGATTAGAGTGTAATTGAGTTCCGGGACAACCAATTGGAGGAACACTTGATTGGCATCTAATGACTGGTCATATTTGAGACGACATCCCAGAAGTGATGCCATTTTCGCCAACTTTTCGCAGTAATCGCTGTTCGCTTCAGTCATACACTCATTCAGTTCAGACATACAGTCATTGAAACACTTCTCTAAATATGTCTTAATATCCGTCTTCTGATCGTTGATTGGCTTCTGAACCACAGCTGAACTGACGGACCGTTCGTTCAATTGTCGCAACACTTCTTCGGCCGCCAACTTCTTGGCCTCCTTTTTCGACAAACCCTTTCCTTCGCCAACCAATACCTGTCCATCAATGTTGACAACGCATCGGAAAGTGAAGACCAACTGATGGTCAGCACCCGATTGGAAGACCTGTTCATACGTCGGGTGCGGATAACCGTTTTTAGTGCACATTTCAATGAGGAATCCAATGGTATTCCCGACAGACAGAGGATTGGCAGCCATTGTGTCCGCACTTATGCAAAGGCTTTGTGTCTTATGTGTCGATCAGTGGATCCAAACAGTGATTATTTTAATTGAAATCAATGTTAATATTCAATGAAGAGATTGAATGCCAAACAATATTCAGTACTTTTTATTACTATTTCTTTCAAATCAATACTTTTATCAATACTTTTGTCTTAAAAGGGCTTAAAATTGGAAAACAATTAAAAAATAGTGTAAAATCTTTGGAAAGAAATACTAATAAATGAGAAGAAATGTTCAAATATTACGTAACCATAGGTTAGGGACTTATAAGGGATCGGACTTTAGAGTAGAGTTTAATGAAATAAACTGTAAATCAATTCTCAAATCGCGTGAAACTCGACATAACTTTGAATTATTTTATAAACTATTTCTAAATATCGCCTGAATTACAGAATAAGTCAGAAGTGATTGCAAACAAAATGTTTGATTCAATGCATGTCTTATGTCTGATAGCAGTTTTGACAGCAATTATTGCGTTGAATAAGAGTCAGAAACAGTATGTCTTACCGAAGAGAATGATCGAAATCACCAAAAATGAGCCGACAATTCAGGCCCAGAAATGCGATAATCGATGGCAACCGATATCTGTGTTCATCCTTACGGCCGCACATTCGAGGGGTAAGTACTTCGACAAAAGGCAAGCCACGAGAGAGACCTGGGTTAGGGATGTGAAGAGCCGTAACATTAGTGTCTATTTCGTGATCGGAATCAATGGCAGTGAGAGTACTGAAGAAGAATTGAGAAATGAGTCGATAATATATTCAGATATACTTCAGTTCGGATTCAAAGACAGTTACTATAATCTGACTCTGAAATCGATTTCAATCCTTCATTGGGTTCAGAAGTACTGCAAAGAATCGAAATATATTCTGAAAGCCGACGACGATATTGTAGTCAACCCATTCCTATTGGTGCACACAATCAATGAATTTCAGACTGGAATCCATGGCCTGGTTTACTACAATCATAGGCCGCCTTTAGATCCGTCCTCGAAGTTCTATATCCCGTGGGAGTACTGGCCGAACAAGACTTTCCCCGACTTTGTATTGGGTCCGGCATATGTGCTGACCACTGATATTGTCGGTAAACTGACCCGTACAATCGACGCCTACACCGGGTACTACCTGTTCCACGAGGACGCGCTCATCACTGGAGTAATTGCTTCGGAAGCGGGGATTAAGCGCTACAACAGTCCACTGATCAGAGGTGACTACAACTGTAAGGATCCGTTACTCGTGTGCTGTCGGGTCGTGACCTATGAGTGCAAGACTGCTGACGATATGCGCAAGTATTGGTCCGATTGGTATAAACCAGAGTATGATTACTGTCGCGCAAACGAAACACTATTGAGTGCACAATACGATTGTTCGCCGAAGTCTTCCAACACTTCCAACACTTCTATAACTTCTATACTTATCATAGGATTCGTTGTCATTCTTATCGTATGCCTAATATTGGTCGGCATTATTGCCCTTTACTTCTGGTATCGAAATCGGACTTAATTTGCAGTTAGTTTTGAATTCTAAGAGAAAATCCTAAAGAACTGAATCCAAACCTAAAATCTTTTCAAGACTTTGAATGAAAACTAAAAATATTAAGAATTCATAAACTATTTAAACCTAAAAGTAATTCAAATCTATTCAACTGTTTATTCGTTTGACAACAAAATTGTAAACTTTTTGATTGAATTTCAATAAATTTTAAAACTTTTAAAAAACATTTATTTTTAATCTTTTCATATATTAATGCCTCACATCTGTCGAGTACTTTCTCTGCAGTCAATTCAGGGATGCCGACCAACAGTATTGTAAGGAAGATGGTTTCAATCATTCCTACCTTGAGGAACTAACAATTCAGAACTTTTTATTACTATTTCTTTTAATTAATCCGTTTATCAATACTTTTGTCATAAAAAATGCCACACTGGGAGTACTGGCCGAACATAACTTTCCACGACTTTGTCGCGGGCGGGGCGTATGTGCTGACTACTGATATTGTCGGTAATCTGATCCGTGCAATCGGCTACCTGTTCGATCCGGGTACTACCTGTTCCACGAGGATACGCTCATCACTGGAGTAATGGCTTCGGAAGCAGGGATTGATCGCTACGACAATCCACTGATCAGAGGTGACTACACTGTAAGGATCCTCTACTCGTGTGCCGTCGGTTCGTGACCTTTGGCTGCAAGACTGCTAACGATATGCGCAAGTATTGGTCCGATTGGTCTGAACCAGAGTATGATTACTGTCGCCCACAATATAACTGTTCGACAAAGTCTTCCAACACTACTGTCCTTATTGTTTGTGAAAATATTTTTCGCTAAAACTTTAATATTTAAATGAATTTCTAAATAACAAAAAAAAGTTAAAATCAAATAATTAATGTCTTTTGTCCTCCAATTCATTTGCAAATAAATTTTTTGATTTTACTCTTCAATTATTTTAGTCAATTTATTTTACAAGGGTGCTTTTACAATTAGCGAAATGGACATGCTCCTTTTATTTGACAGATATAATTCAATTATTCATAAAATAATTATAAAATACTTTTAATTAAAACTTAATTTAAGTCTAATTACTATAAACTATTGCTTGTGTTCTTCATTAAGATGACCTTGATTCTTTAAGAATAATTTTATATAGCAATCTCTATGTTTGTCAGTTAGTAACTAGGATAATTATGTAATTTTCAATTCACTGCTATTTTATATAAGAATAGATTGTTTACAAATCGATAAAGACTTTTAGAAAATATTATTCAATTTTTTTTGTGTTTTCGTGTTATCTGTGAAGAAATACTTATTAACGTCATTATAGTTATAATTAAATAAAAATGAACTTAAAATAAAATATTAATTAGAAATTCAATAAAAAAAATATTCTTATACTTAGTTTTGATACAATAAAAGTATATTCATTTGAGTTTCTCATTACTATTGAAGTTATTATCAAAAGTTTGAAAAAAATATTTTTTTATAAATATTTCTTTAATCGAAAAAAATGATTAAATTTAGAAAAGTTTTAAAAATATATCCATCGATATTAGGCAAGAAAATAAAAGTTGACCGGCCTTTAGGTGATGGCATCCGTATTGATAACAAATGGATTGATAAATATTTTGATATACTTTCACAAAAAATAGATACAAAAAGTGGAGAAAAAGTTTTGAACAGAATTAAAGCCGAATTTATATTTGTGTGTAATTTGTTTAATCTGTTTAAAAATCTTATATTTTTGTTCACCGATATGTCTGTTGAGATGCGATATATTTTAGTCGATTGGAGTATATTTATGGGCGGTATTCAGAGCTATCATTTGCTCAGCTATTGTTCGATCTTTTTTTGGGCCACTTTTGTACGAAAATTACTTTATTTGAGTTCAGATAAGAAATTGTTTGTTTGGCGCCATTTGTTTGATATGCTCAGGGGCAAGTTGGTTCCGGCACAGTTGGGACTGACCAGTGATGATTCACTTTTGATTAAGAGGTTTTCGAACCGAACCAAAGCTGTTATGAAAACAATGAAATATTCTTTCATTAATATCAGTAAGTATTGATTGAATTGAAATATTTTTGAAAAAAAATTATTTAATATTTTTTAGTTTATGTGAACTTAACCTTAAGTAAAATGTTTATATAGAATGTCCATGTTTATTGATATGACCTACTAAAGTTTTATAAAGCCATACTATTTTTATCCTTAATATAGAATTCAACAATAATTCTGATAAATTAATTTAATTTGAATAAGCTTGATAAATTAGATTGATATTTAGCACCGATATTTAAAAACAAAAATAGATAGAAATATAACCTTCTTAATTTTATCCTTGGCCTTTGATTTGAACTACTTATTAAAATTTAAACATTTTGTTAATAATCTAGTAAAGTTTGTTTTTCTTAATGAATAGCCAGGTGCATGTTACACCTACATCTAACAATATACTCAATATTTCAAATAAATTTAGTTAATTTAACCTTGCCATTCTTATTTTTAAACCTGGTTTCTTTTGAGACCATTATTCTCCTATTGTTTTATGCTTTTATAAATAGATTTTTAAAAAAAAATTCAAATACTTTATCATACGATTAGTTACACTGACATTATTGACATACATTGGAATATCACTGGAATTCTATACATTAGAACAGTATTTATATTCATTCATATTCGGGGTCATAATAATGATCAGCGGTTACTATGTCTGTTACGACAGCTATACTGCCACTGCTTTCCTGTACCTAATCTTCTATTTCATACGATTACGAACCGAAACATTGATTGAAAAACTAAAACAACTGATCAGAACATCGGACGAAGATTTCGACATAAATAGTATCGTACGGACAGCGCAAGAGCTGGTCGATCAGCACATCCGTATCGGCGCCCAAATCAGATCATACAACAGATTTTGGTCGAAATATCTTTTATATCTATTGCTGTCATTAATACCGTTGAATCTGTTTCTGTTAAATCAAGTTCTGTTCAAATCGATGCAAATCTATTCGTTTCTATTAAACACATTAATAGTATTTATTTCTTGGGTTTTCGTGTTCTTCGTCGCCTATTGTGCATCACTTGTGCCGAAGACTATGCGACTGACAGCCAATCAATTATATAAACTTCAGATGACTGTCGATAAGAGTCATAGAAATCGTCTTAAGACTAAATTGAAAATTCTGGCCTGTTATGAGGGGGTGGCCAACACCCAGATGGGCTTCTCTGTCAGCTCTTTATTCTTAATGACAAATACAATGTTACTTAAAGTAAGTCTGAATTCAAATATAGTTTATAATAGGGATGGCCAATGGGGGGGTATAGCCAAAATACCCCCTAGGTTTTGAAATGGCAATTTTGAAGTGGCCTTTTTCCGATGAGTTTTCGACCCCTCACCATATGTTGGCGAAAAATTATGGTTCAAATCCGTTGAGTTTGACCCCCTCCTCACGATTTTGGGAAAAATCCGCCATACCTCCCCCTATACCCTCCCTAGGTTTGCCGAGCGTGGCCATCCCTAATTTTATAACATAATTGTTTGAATTGTATAGTAAAGTGCAAAATAAAAGTCGAATAAAATGACCTTTAATTCAAATAACATTTTTCTCTGTCTTACAGTTAATCGTAATGTATGTCCGATACCTAATACTGACAACAAAATTAGCCGAGACTTTGGAGCAGCAAAAATAAATTCAATGAATGCATACTTTTGTGGCATAAACTCAAAGCAACACTACTTTAGAGTTAACTTTTTGTATAAAACAAGTCCGAACAGCATTGTACTGTATATCCACTTTCTATAGTAGTTTATAATTCATAAAAATAAAGTCTTTTATTAATAACGGGTTAAATATTTTTAAAATAATCAATTTGTGCCCTGACATGATAACATTAACCCGGTCAAATTAAGCTGGACAAAAGGAAGAAGTTTGAAACACTGTTGACAATAAATATATAGAATTCAAAGTTAGTGAACGGAAACAAATCCAAGCAATAGAAGCCGATTACAGGACCCGAGAGTTTCTCAATCAGAGAAAGGGTTTTGAATTTCATTCTCAAAGAAAGCCTTTTTCTAACAATTATTGAATTCAAACGATTATAACAATTGTGTGCTTCGAATGATATGGACGTAAACAAGGAATTGATTATAAATAGATTTGAAAATAATATGAATATTAGAAACCACATCAGCCATACGTAGATCAGATTAGTTTCGGATTTGACTACAATTAATGCCAAATCGATTACAGGTATAGTCGTATAGTAATAGACGAATAATACATATTTGACCCATGCATTCATATCGGACACCAAACGACAGCATTCGTTGTGTTCTTCTATTCTTCGCTTTAATTCTCTATTGAATACTAGAATAGGAAAAGAAATTGATTTTTATTAGATTAGGAGCAGAGATGACCAACACATCGGATATGTATTTACCCGGAATTGATTTGCTGTTAATATTGTCAAACATTTGCCGAAAGCGTAGTCTTAGATAAAATGAAAAGTTGAATAAAGCGGAACTGGTACAGCCCATCCATGCAAGCAACGTGGATGAGACTGGAATTGATAAAGTCCACCAAACCAGCGAGGTCAATAGTAAGACAATAGATCCTCTGTCTATACAGGCATAGATCAATATGAATGCGTGCGCTATGACTACAGAATATTTGGTGACATTGACGACAAAGATTATGTAATTCATTGATATTTTACAAATTCTTATATATTTTGTTTCATTTGTTTCATGCAATTCAAGTGTCTGTCTGTAAAGCATTTTATGGGCCAATAGTAATGCATTGAATTTCATCGTCCTTTCCATATATGAGAAGAACATATCTATTGAAGTAAATATTGAAATGATTTTTGAGAAAACAAATCACAAATAAACGAATAAATTATGAGAATTCTTATGTATGAGATTGAGCTGAAATGATCTAGAATAAAAATATTTTGAAAAAATACTATTTAACAGAGACTTGGAAGTTGCATGGTGATTTTAGTGAAATTCTCACTGGTCAGGGATGTTTAGTCTTCCAAATCTTTGCACTTTATCTTCACTTCATTTTGAAAAGCTTGCAATCTTACCGAATAGAGCCACGAGTAAAATTGTCCCGCTAAATATGAAAAGACCGAGATCAATTCGGACAACGCCATAGAGAGGGTTTGCCAACAGTGTATGCGTCCATTCATCGCTAAACCATAAAAGTAGCTGGAATTTGACCAGATGGATCCATAGATTGAGCTGGATTAAATATTTGACATATTTCCTCCTTGGTGGCAACTTTTGACCAGCAACGTAATCATCAAACGAACAAGATGCATAGAAATAACTGTCTATAAAAAACTTTTCAGTCATTTTCATCGCTCGGTTTACAACCAAATCATTGATCGATTCGTTATTATAGACGAAGTCTAAAGATATTAATTGTTTGATTATAGCAGTAATTTTAGCCATGCTTACTTTTATGTTCACAGTTTAAGAATATTCTGTTTAGAATTCTTGAAAAATCTCAGTATTTATACTAAAAATTTCAAACTATTTATAGTTAATTACACAACAATTAAATTCAAAAACTTTTTACATTATTACAAGATTTCGTGTTTTAATGACTTTTTATTACAAATATCATATAATTTCGAAATTTTATTTTATAAAAATCTGTGAAAATAAATGAAAATCAATAGAATTACACAACAGAATGAATTCGCTTGCATTCAATTTCTTCAATAAGAGGTTTTTAAACTCAAATTAAGAAAAACATAATAATTATCATTAAATTGACATTAAGTACAGTATATACACTGTATTGTATCAGGGTAATGTCCTTCTTGAGAATTAAAATCTAGAATATTCTGTTCAGACTTTAGCGATTAGTCCTAATCATCAGAATTACAACAGAATATTGACAGTAAAAAACATATAATTGACCTTTAGGTCATTACTCATTTGAAACATTAAGTCATTTTATTAATTCATTTTCAAAATAATTTTTATGCAATAATTGAGAGCAAAATATTTATAGATGAGCCTAAGGTAATCATCCAAAGTTTGACCAGTCTTATTTATTGTTTTCAAAAGTTTTTACAATTTCTAAAATTCAATTTATAGTCGACAGGCATTCCGTTCGCACACTTCAGTCCCCAGAGTTGTGGAACAAGTTTTAGATGTTTTTCTATCCAATGATTGCGACAATCGTTACAATCAATTGATTTGAAGAGAAGGTTAAGTGAGTTCTGTTTGTTGGCCGAAAGGAAGGGTAAAACAACCTTCTCTTCCCAATAGGGGTATTGTGTCGGATGAGTGGGAAGACTCAGATCCACATGAGTTGGTCTCTGGATATTAGCCAAAGAGTTGAGTTTAAAACTGGAACTATTGAGGAGTGAGTTGTCATAGATTTTGATGTTTAGAGTAGTATTCGATGGCTTTTCAAATGCAAACGCATTGTCCGGAATAGCTGTGATGTTTGTCTGATCTATCCATAGGAAGGTAAGTGTGTTGAGTGCGCGGAAAGCATTTGAGCCAATTGTCTTGATATTATTATCTCTGACCTCTAAATGAGTCAAATTTTTCAAAAAACCATTCTTTGGTTTGAAGGCATTCGAAGGAATTGCAGTTATTTTTGCATTGAATGAGAGATCAATGTATTGAATGGCAATTAAATTACTTAAGGCATCAAAAAGTGAATTATTCTTATTCTGCAGATTATTATTGCTCTGAATTGTCAATCGTTTGGTCACAGCTTTTGTCCCATTGAATGCATTACTATTTATTTGAGTTAACATTTTGTTTCTGGAAATCCATATCCAGTCAGCGGTTATGTCTTTGAATGTGTTTTCTTTCAATACAGTTATCGGAGTATCTGTTAAATCAATTTCCGCGAAATGTTTATTACTTTTCGCTAAACTTTTGCTTATATTTCCAAAAATAGTTTCCAAGTCTTTAATTGTATCTCCGCTGCAACGGAGGAGATCACCCGAATTCCAACCAAGTTGTCCATTGAATCCTGTCTTACATGTGCAAGGTTGAATAAGTTCTTTAAATGGACATTCACTCAAAGCTCTGTTTATATGCAGAGCTAGTATGAAGAATAAGCAGAAGTTGTTGAACACTTTGAACATAAAAAAAATTAAATTAATTCAATAATTGAATAAAAATAAAATAATTTATAAAAACTTACTTTTCATACAATTAATTAGATTATAGTTTTAAAGAGTATATAACGGATACAAACTATTATACGATAGTCTCATCTTTATATACATTATTCTTGAATATACACAAGTGTTATGATTCTCATTGCTTGCCTCACTGGGTAACAAAAGTCAAGGTGGCCCAGTTGTGTTAAGGCAATAGTATCAAGATCAATACTATTTACTTGAGACTTATTTTCAAGATTGTGCACACATTTGGATAAATTCTCATAAATCGAGCAAAAATTCAATTATTGTTATAAAAGTTCTACCACCTTGATCCTATCATTTTCTGTTGTTTATGTGTGGTACGTATTTTTGTCATACTGCTCCTGGCCAAAAAACCACCTTTGGATTTATGATATTATCTAGTTTAGAGTAAATTGTAAGATAAACAGATACGGATAGTATGAACACAAACAGCTGACACATACGATACAAATGAACTGTCCTCATTTATATTTGAGCTTATTGGACCAGGCTGCTATTCTTCCTGTTATTCCTCAAGTTATTGTTTTCTAATATTTATTCTTTCCATTTCTGATAATACAATTTGTGTAACAGATTGTATGAACAGTATACTTAGTGAGGTTGAGCCAGCACATTCAAGGTGACCTAAGATGTAATTGTACTTGTCTCTATCAACAATAACATAACATAACACTAAAACAGCTAAATTAATATCAAGCTAATTGAAATATGCGATATTAAAATGATATGCAGATTATTTGTTGCAAATGAGCCGGAGCATAAAGCAAACTTGGTTAACAGACAGTCTGTGGTAGTCTTGATCATATTTGCATAAACTTATGTTAAGTTTTATTTGAATAAAAAATAACTTTTTTTTGGAAACTATTTTCTGTATAGGCTTTAGATGTCGTTATAATCGTATAGTTTTCGGTGAAATACTGTTTGTAAACATAAACACATGTTTTGAGAGCAAAACTGTTTTGTCTTTGCAGTGCATTTAAAGGTCATTTCAATAATGTCTAAAATCTATAGTAAAGACAGTTTCGATAGATTTGGTGACGATTTGTGTGAAGTAGTGATCAGTTATTTGACATTTGAAGACAAGTTTCGCTTTGAATGTCTGTCCAAACAATACAAGCGATGTGTTTATGAAAAACAATACGAA
>JAQIWA010000914.1:0-23487 GCA_034693305.1 Eueremaeus valkanovi
TTTTGAGAGAGAGAGAGAGAGAGAGAGAGAGAGAGAGAGAGAGAGAGAGCACAATTCTGTACAAGATGAGCTTGACTGAATAGACGTCTAACTTTGATGGGAGAGATGATCCAGCGAAAGTAGACGGATGTGCTAACAAGCGGACATCTATATTCTCGTATTGTACAAAGTGGACACGGATTCTGGCGGAGGGAAAGTTCAAAATGCATACTAATGTGTAATAAAATGTTTGCAAATTCTTTGAATGAGAGACACATTAATTATTATTATTCTTAAGTTTCAATTCTTATTTGCATTATTTTTTTCATTCGAATCAGATATCTATAGGTCTAAAGCATAAGCAGAATATATGGAACTAATTGTTAGTTTACTTTCTGATATATCTAAAATAAAATGTTCCTGTTCCGATTAACCAAGATAAATCATAAGCATGAATTATAAACAATGTTAGGCATACAGATGGCGCTATTTCAGATGAAACCAGCAACGAATTGTCCAGATGATTCACCATTGTTACTTTTCGAAATTTCTGCTATAATTTGGTCTAAAATATTAACAAAAGAAAATTATGTTTGAGCCGGATGGCATTTTCAAATGTAAGCTTGGTACAAGAAAGTCATCAGTAATTTAAGCTCATTGTTACCGAACACCTTTGGTTACCCCTATTTTTTATACCAAAGAATAAAGTAAATAATCTAAAGACAAATCATTGGCTTATGTTTGAGATCTTTTCAGCAGAAAAACAACAAACAATTGTTTTTGCTTTTGTTTAAAACAAAAGACACTTTCAATGAAAGGGAAAATCACTTATTCTTTGAACTATTTTTAGAAGAGATTGAAAACTCTTTTTATATAACTTTAATGCACTTTATTTAATAATGTTTCTTCACTTAGTCTACTTGAATAGTTAGATAAGAAAGGTTAGCTTTGATTTGAAGGTTTTGATTGAGGGTCAAATCCTGAACAATTGTGAAATCTTACCAATAAATGAACGAATTTTTGTCGCATTGCCTGAAATGAACAGATATTTCGCTAATTATGGGATAAGAATATTAAAATTTTTGCTGAAAAAGTTCCCCGGAGTGTGTCGTCTTATATTCCCATAGAAATGGATTGTGCTTTTGATAATTTTAGTGACCATCGTAGATTTTGTCAACCTTTAAGCAATTTGAATTTCAAAATCTTAACAAAAGTAGATAGGGTCATATTTTTTTTAACAAACTTATTGAGTGGTGTTCTGTCACTTGTAATAGAACTAAGAGGGACAAATTGACAATGAATTTAATCCCCTTCCTAAATTATTCGGCTGAAATTAAATTTACAAAAATTATGTTTGAAAATAATTTTTATAGAGATTTGTGTGAAATACAAAATTTTTATTTTTATTAAATAATATTTTAATATAAGTAATGGACAGGAATTGGATGAAATTTAAATAAACAGATTTGAACTCATACTGTATTTTATTATTTATTATATGAATAATAGAGAGAAAATCATTAATAGAGTAAAATAGAGTCCAATTATTCTGATTATGATTTCCATAATTCGTATTGGATTTCCGGTGCAATGGTTCGGATGCTATAGTTCTTAATTCAGTGAATATATTCTCGTATCGAATGAATGCCTCAAATGAATCAAATATTACTCCAAATAAATCAGTCGGAGTCGCGAACTATGAGTAATAAATTTTTTGACTCTGTTTGGCGACACACTTGTAATAGCAGTGCAGACGACAGTCAGTCACTCCGAATCCCTTGCGATAGGACTCGTATGCAATACTACTCAATAGTAAAATAAGTTTATACAATAAGTTATTAAGTGAACCGTAGCTGAGGGATGGCAGGGGGTCAGGCATATGAACTCATGTCATATTAGGCAGTATTGTACTGTGAAGCATCCATGTATTTGCCCTTTGTTAACCCCCAGTGCTTATACGCCTGGGACTGAATGCAGATAAATTCATTTTTGTGTTAGCCCTACTATCGCTTAATATCTTATTACTATTGGATATTACTATTGAATATTACTATTACTTTTGAGTTATTACGTCAATACACGTGAGACCAGCAAAATATCAACATATGATAAAGGAGTACAAACTCCGCTCTACTGTTCACTACTTGTGCACAATACAAGTGCATCGCATAATACACTGTAGAATAACAGAATATGAGACAACAGAACCTGCCATTACTGTATAGCCTGGGTGCTGCTACGGGGTTAAACTCACCGGAAGAATAAACATACATAAGTTGGGAAAAAACTTAATTTTATTGATTTATATCTTTTCTCCCACTCTATCGAAGTCGGGGTGAAATCGATTGAATAATAAAATCATAGAGATTGAGATGAAGGCCAACACAGACTGAGAATTAAGTGAACAGAACTGTTTGAAAATAATATATTCGATGTGTTAAGAGATTTACAGCATTTCTACTCAATATCGTCGACATTAGCGCCCATTCATTGCCATTTCTATGCAGCCATTCTTCACACTTGTTTCCCATCCGGACCGGTCATCAATTGACTGAACAGAGTTTTGGCGCATAAATGCATAAGATCTCAGACATGAATATAAATATAATATTGAATCAGAATTATGAACAGTTGTGACAACAAAAGCAGCATTTAATTCATTGGTTGGCAATAACTCGAAAGCCTGTAAAAGACTCTTTTGTGCATATGCTGTAAGCAATGTAATCGAGCCGTCGATACATCAAACTGTTTCTCATTCTAACCATTTTCTAACATATGTTTTGCTCTTTTCATTCGCTACTACTTGTGGTGTGCATTGAACACAACCATTGCAACCACTGCCAGCACATGGAGCACATGAAATGCTAACACTTGTAGATTGACTCGATAACAATACATTTTAAAGTTGCCCATTTCACCTTAAAGCACAGCACAGACAGCACTACCAATAGTGCAATAGTATAGGGAATTGTAACAACACTCGGCTATAACGCTATTCCTAGCGATTGCACACAAAATGCCTTTAACTCAACTCAAAACAAGAATCTATTTAAAGCACAGCTCTATCAAAGTCTGCGCTCACTTTATAGCTAAACAATTGGCTTTAAATTATCAGAAAATGCTTTTTATTTCTTAAGTGATTTTGTTTTTAATCTCCGACTCTCTTCTCATTCTCCCAGTCCTGCTCCTCTCCCTCCATCCCTGTTCCTACTTTTAATCCTGCAGCACTACACTAATTCTATCCACATTCAATTACATTGGCTTGTGTGGGTAGATTTTGATGTATGTGTGCCACACAATAGAGCAGTGGCGGTGAGCACCGATGTCTTGGTTCACTTGATTGCTTCGTTTACCAATTGTTTGTATTTTTGGATAATTTGTATAATTTGTGTTCAGTTTATTTCGTTTGTGTAGTTAGTATGCGGAAGATCTGGTCGTTTCGGTTTGGAATGTGAGCTCAGTTTTGTTTGTGCATGCTAATGCCTGCCCACTAACCCAGTCTCACTGTGCTTGCATTGCCTGCTTTGCTTGAATTTGTGCTTATTTTCATTGAACATTCACTCTATTCACTCCCATTGAGTCTCGTATTGTGTTTTGTGTTCTGTGTCTCACATACTCTCTGATAGACTCTCTCTCGCTCTCAGTCTTCCTCTCATTCCTGGTTTGAGCTTTAGTTGCCTTTAGAAAAGTCTGCAGTGTTTGCCCTTTTACTACATTTACTACAACTACTTTAGCTGTTTTCCATGCGCTTATTGGTCAGTTTAAAATTGTCTGCCTCTCTATCTCACTCTATCCGCTCTTTTTCTTTGCAACCAATTTTCAATCGAACTTAGAATAGAAAGTGCTTTCAGTCGAACAGATCATTCAAACGATCAGTCTTTGCATCAGTTTGTGAACGGATTTTTCAAACAATTTTCAATGAGCTTCAAGTCGTTTGCCAATGGATTGGCATCCGATGGCTCAACGGATCGCGCGGTGGTGTTGGCCGCAGACATATCTGATATAATAAAAGTGATGTTCAAATGTAAGTAAAGCCAAACTCAATACTCAATATTAGTGTCTGTCTGAGCAAGTGCTACATCTTGTGTAGTCATCTCATCCCATCTCATATCTGTAAACTATGCTATACTGCTATACCTTCCAAAAGCATATAACCGGGAGGTGGAGCAGCACTGGCATACGAATCTAGCTAGTATAACTGCAATGCGTTACTACACCACTCTTATTGGCTTATTGCTGCCCGATATGAAGCCCCGACTTCTTGGGCTGCGGCTAGAAAAACAAGCAATACTTTTATTAATATGAGAATCATGTAGTATTTCCCCATTGGTTTGGCCAACCGGTCATAACGTACTTTTCATACACACCGATACTCTCTCTCTCCTCTCTCTCACTCTCTTTCTCTTCACTTATATAACGCGTTCAATACTTTATGCTTTTTATATTAACTTTTAGCGCATGCATTCAATCTCGGATCGATTTGTTCGGAATCTTGCATTTGTTGTCAATCCTTATTCACAGCTTATATGATATAATTATGTCAAATATTTTTATCCTATTCTTAAACATTCAATCTTTGCTTCATTTCATATAAACTCTTAAGGTTTCGAAAGCGAGTCGTTAATTACTCGATTCCCAACTTCGAGTACAATTCATTTGAAAAGTAATTTATAGCTTTAAACTTCCTAAATTTATTGATTTTCTCTATTAATTCTTTTTTCACCAATTGAAATGACCAGGTATTTTATTTGAGATTTGGCATTCAAGAAAACTGAGTTTAAATTGATTTTAATCCAAATTATTTGATTATTTCCTTAAAAGTTAAAAAGTTTCACCTGGACAATAACCTGGTCAATAATGAAAGTTTATATCAGCATTTAAATGATTTAAATGAATTTGTATTTTATTCAAATGGTTAGAAAAATGCCAGTCATTACTCATTACTAATAACTAATTAGCCATTCAGTTGTAAATATGTTTTAAATCAATTATAATTAACAAAAATATCATTTTTTTAAAATATAAAAACCAAAAATTTAAGGTTTGTTTATTTTTTTGTATTAAACGATAAATCAGATCAGAGTCCGAAGGAATGGCATTTTAAATGCTGTATTTTAATATTTGAGTTCAATTTTATGTTGAAAGTAAAAAATGGGCCAAAATTTATTGAAATTTAATACTAATCAGAGATGCGGAAAGAGGGCAATGAATAATGAACTTTGTGTTAATAAAGCTGTTTTTATCCAACTTTTAGTAATAATTTAGTTATACTTCTCATTTGGTATTGCAAATTTTAAATGTTATCCATGCAGTTATTTGATTCAAATATAAACTTTATATTTACATAATTTTTAATGATACTTAAAATCTTTTTGCAGTATAATTGAGCTTATTATCTGTTATTAAACATTTGAGTCGGCTCATTTTAAAAAGCAAAATATAATATTAAATAAGACCAGAAATAAGTTTAAAATGTTTTGAATTAATAACTTTTTATTGAAGTTATTTAAAAATTGAAATATTATTATAAAAATTAGTAAATTATTGTTTGAACTGATTATATATGGATTTGTTGTAATCCTCACAGTTATTGTGTGATTGGATTCGCATTTATTTAGTAAAATAAAGACTTTGCAGATGAGTTGGCAGTGTTGGCAGAGAATGGCTATATATAGTGTATATACAGTCTGGTTAATTGTCCCTGGTGGACAAACCTCATCAGAAGTAAACGCACAAAACTAACACATTTGTGTCCATTTTGCTGTTGGAAACAAGTAAGTGAGTTATAGTGAGTTATAGTGAGTTAGGTCGGGCTCTAAAGTGAAAGGCCAGCAAAAGTGTTCAAGTAATCAAACGGGTTGTGAAATACAGCATTCATTGCATCCATACTATTATATATTATACAAGTAGTGTAGTATTGATTAGTGCACTGGTAGTGAGCACTGAGAAGACTGGAACGAAAGCAAACTAAACAAAAGCCAAACTAAACTTAATATTATATTCGGAGCAAAATTGAAGTGAATGTAATGCAAAGCCAATACAGCAATATTTGCTGCATTCCTGGGCTCGTCTGTAGCTTTAATTATGACTATTGGATAAGATGTGTCTCTTGGCTCCAGGAAACTTTTAATAGGCTGTCCACTAATTAACTGAACCCCTTTTCTTGCAATTGCAAACACTCTTATTGAAGCAAATCTCTCGTATATGCGATTCATAGCATTCATAGCGTATTCAGAATTAAGGGATAATATAATAGCGTTTTCTTCTGAATGTTGAGTCTATTTCTTTTAATAGAGCCTTTCTATAGAGCACAGGCAGCAGTCAGGCCTGAGAGCGCATCTGTGTTGGTCACTACTAACGCATTATTTATAATCGTAATTAAAGTCTGACCGCCTCATTAACTGGACCTCCATTCGCGTCCTTAGCAACAGATCCCATAATCATCCATCAGTGCAGCACAAGTAGAGAAAGAGTAGGAAAGAGAGCAGAAGAGAGAGTAGAAGAGAGTAGAAGAGAGTAGAAGTGTTCAGTTTATATAAAACTCTGAAAAACAGTGAATATATGCAATTATAGCTGAATGAGGGACTGGCAGTACATCACTGGCCAACATTGACTACAGTAGTACAGTACAGTACAGTATGTGTGTGAGAGAGCACATTTCCTAATGCAGTATAATAGCTGAATAGGACAGACAGACACGGTTTGCAATATTGCCAATAATACCAATAATACTACTGAATATGAGTATAGCCCCACTCATTGTACTGTCGGTGCTGTGGATTGCAATATAAATTTCTGAATTAGATTTATACAAGTTTTATATCAGTTATCGTAAAAGAAAATGCATTACATTTGGAGACTATTATGTCGTATTGACTGTCGTATTGACATTACGATCGACTCTCTATTGACAAGAGTGTGAGTATTTGAGACGAAGCACCGATCGGTACAGTGCTTACACTGTGCTCGCCATCAATTCAATTATCAGTGTAAAAGTTGGGCTCATCTACAATGATGGCAATGATGGCAATGATGGTCGAGTCGGCTAACATGTGGAAACTTTTCTGTGATATTCACTCCAATGAACCTTTGGTTTTGAGCTAAATATATCGCTAACTCAATACCACAGACATCCGTAACAGTGGATATCGATTCCGATGCCATTGTTATTCTTAGCGTCTCATCAATAATCTCTAAATGCAAAAAACGTTTCGCATTATTCCTACTATACTTTGAATCTTATTTAAGATTATTTCAAAAAAACAAAACAAAATCATTACAAATGATACAAAAATAAACCCAAAAAGAACTGAAATTCTTTAAAGACTTTCTCAACAAATCATTTCTACGATAAAAATAAGATAAAAAAACATTAATTGAATTAAATTAAAATCTAAACAACATTTTTGACGTAAATCTATTGAGAATTCAATAAAATTTGATTTATTATTCTATGCAAGTCTTTCGGAAAACATTTGTTGAACTGAAATGTTTTTTCTTTAAAAAAAAGTTAATTCTGTTAAATATTTTAGTATACTTTTTGATACTTTTTAAGCTTTATTTCTAAAATAAGCTCAATATTGAAGACGACTTATTGTTATCGTCTAAACGAAAAGCTTATCATTTAATATATGGCTATAATATGAGCAATAAATACTGTTTGAGTTAAGTCGGATCGAGAAAAGGCATCATTTGTTGAGCGCATAAATAAAATATTAGAGAGTAATCATTATATGAACATCAATCCAATAAGCATTGCCATCATTGCCAACATTGCCATCCTCTGCACTCTTAGCTATCGTTTTAGTTGAAAACGTTGTGATATTTAGTTCTGACAATACATACCTTTATTGCAAACATAATATACGTCTAATACGTCTATTCCTATTCTTTCTTTCAAATTATCTTTTTCTGAATTATTGAACGGAAAGGTCGGAGCAGGCTAGTCTAGTGCACAGTCTAAAGTGCCAGTATGATAGCTGTGCATCAGCCTCATCAGTCCACAGTGCTCAGTGTTCAGTACACAGTGTTCAGTATAGTATACAACTATACGTCTATACGTCTATACAACTATATTGTCATTTGCTATACAACTAAATAATTCATTGCACACACATTCGAAGCTCTGATCACTTTCTTTGGATCGAAAAACAGATAAATAAGAGCTATAATGAACTTTTTGCTCGACTCGCACACACATCACACACATTGCACTCCCATTGCCTTACATTTGCGTTGTCTTTGGGTTTTTGTTTTGTTTTTTCTCGATTTCTTTCTTACTTTTCTCTCATATTCTTGTTCTCCTTTATTGTCTATTCTTTCACTTGTATTAGACTTAACATAATTAAAACTGAAGTCTTAAAAGACTGGATAGTTTTGTAATTTAAATATTAATTTTAAATGAGTTGAGCCATCAGTAGAGCCATATGTTTGTCATAAAAGTTTAATTTATAGAAAAAGTCGATTAAGTTTTGCTAATGTTATGCAAATTATATGTTCTTAAGTCAACTCTTGAATGAATGGAATTAAATACTATATCAGAAGAGCTTTACTTCTCTTTCTAAACATATTTTACATATTAGTGCATAACTATTGTCTAACTTTGAGAACCAGTATGTGAGGCCTGTATGGTAAGGAATATATGGATTTGCATTTGGAAATTAACATATAAAATAATTGAGTCTGGAATAATCACATTAGCTTTCATTGTTAGTCTAAGAAAAGCAACCGAATTAGTGTACAGTACCTGTGAATTGAAAGACTGATTGCCAACATTGCCGACCCAATGAAAAACTGTAAACTCTGTGCTTCAGAATTGCCTACTCTCTGACTGTAAGGCAGGCAAAAGTGGAGGAAGCGTTTGGTGCGCTTTAAAAGTTAGACAACTATTGATTTGTTGCACAATTGATTGCAATGCGAGTCCGCAGAACTTCAATTTGTCCGAAGCAGTCAACCGTGAAATTTAGTGAACGGAGAGATACCAAAACTTGTAATCTATCCGTCTCTCAAAATAGAGTGTATAATACACTCCGAAATACTGTTTAGTTTGTCTTACTATATACTGCACTGCACTGTATCTGTATATACAGTAATCTACCTAAAGGGGCAATAGTTGTCTCAGCAGAGCAAAAGAGTGGAGAGAGAGAGAGAGAGAGAGAGAGAGAGAGAGAGAGAGAGAGAGAGAGAGAGAGAGAGATGTTTTGAAAGTACAAACAATAAAATGCTTATACTATTCCTCCAGTCATACACTTTTAGTAATGTGTGAAAACTGGGAGAAATGGGCTTTTGGTTCCGCGGAGAAAGTTAGCATCAAATTAAGTCCGGGTAAAGAGAAGCAAAGGTTATTCAATTCACTCCAATTCTACCCAATGTTAACGCTATAGCAATATTGTATGGAAAAAGGATTAACGCTTTAGTGAGCAATGTAAATATGGTACCATATATTTATAACCTAGCGCATATACTGTAGCATCGTGAGTAACTGTGCTTACACTGAGGCACTGCCAAAACTAATGTGGCTATGAAGGCGCAAAATGCTTGACAACAAATGTGACTCTACTGTAGATTATTGTTGAAAGTATTGATCTCTAAAAAAATAATAAGAGTTTTCACCTAAAAAACCAAATGAAGATCGGATTCGCTTTCTATTAATTTTCTTCTTTCATCCCTGTGTTTGATGTGCGCACAAACCACTCCCAACTATGAGCCTTATTGGTCAGTTATGGTCACTTTGGCACACTTGCCACTCACACATCATATATCACTTTGTCCTCTTTGACCCCAATCTACTCTTAGCTAATATGCTATTGTTCTCAAGCCATATATGAGACATAATATACGCCATAATAACTATTCAGACTTTATACGGGCTCTCATTCTTATCATCAAAACTAACTATCAATTTCATCGTCCCATTCATTTTCCGGCATTTCTTAATCATTAGAGTCTTATCGACTCTTTTCACAATAAAATTATATCAAATAAAACTAATATTTCTTTTATTTTTTTTTTTTGCTGAAAATGTAACTAAATTTGTAAATATGTTTGAAATGAATTAGAAAAAGAATATTAAATTAGACGATCATTGGATCTAATAATATGGGTTCAGTCAGAATACAGTACTGCGATATCTGAGCTATCGATAAAAGAATCTTAACCTGATATGAAATGTTGCTCTCATGGCTTCGCACAGATAGTGATAGTCAATAGTCAATACTCTCTAACGACTTAACTCAACTCAATTGAACGAATGAAAGGGAAACGAAGAGCGGATTAATGTTTACGAGTAATGCAATGATAAGTAGAATTGAATACTAAATAAATATTCGTATTATTCCAAAAAGAAATGATTTTTTCGATTCTTCTCTAATAATTCTGTAGTTTAAGTCTATTTACTAATATATAAATATAAGAATAAATCGGTTTCTGATTCTTAAAAAAATAATAATATTCTAAAACTTTGACTATTTTTCAAATAAAGTTAGTTTTTGTTTGAAATGATTGACTTTTTATTCAGTTATTCCAGAATTTCATTAAATACCGATCAATTTTCTTGTGACTAATCTACTAGAGCCCAATTAGACCAGTTACAGTTTACGTATTTGTAATATACAGAAAATTTATGGTTGAACCTGTATAAATTATAATCCAAGAACTATAATCATGTTTCAAAATCAACTGTTTACTTACTTGGAATGGAAACACCCAGGTAGTTGTCAGGTTTGGAAAAATATTTTTTAAATTTAATAAAATCTTAATAGTTTATTGAGAACATCATGCGATTCAGAAATATGTGCATTCAATATATATCAATATATTGGTTATTAAATCATTTTGAAAATCAGTTTAGTTTTAAAAATATTCACATTTTGAAAATCAAAATTCACTTACAATTCAAATATAATTACGGTATTTAATATATACAGTCAATATATAAAATAAAAATTTGAAATATGATTATTCATGCCTTGTTCATATATCAGGATATAATGTTGGCTGAATGGAGTGGGGTTGCTGAGTATTTCGACATATTTTGCTTACAGTTAGAACAGGGGTGGCCAGACTCGTTCGGGCCAGGGGGTGGGTAGCCTCGGATTTTGTCTAGGGGGTCATCTCTATATCGCGAGTATTGTAATTTATCCGCTATTAAACCCAGGTGCTATTAAGTGCAAATTTAAAAACATTTGTCCAAAACATGATTTCTTTCAACATATCATGTTGAGGGCAAACATACTGTTGATCACCTAGGGACTTTGCGACCAGTAGTGAAATCAGGGTTGCTTGAGCACTGGCTTTATTTTAGATGAATTTACTTAAATTATTTTAGAATGTTCAAGCAAATTTAATTGTAAGGGTACTGGGTCTTTGTAAGCTTTATAAGCTTTGAGAATATGGATCAAAGGTTTGCTCTTCAAAAACATTTGTCGTTTTATACTTATAATATAAAATCAAATATTAAAATATTTTATTCATTTAATTGATTTTATTCTTTGTTTATTGTATATAAAAATATGAATTCAATGGAAAAGAAAATGAATAAATTGATCCGGTTGATAGTGAAAATGTGATTGAACATAGTTTCGAAAATATTTTATGAATGAAATATGACTGAGAATTATGATTTCGATATCGTTTATTATATCGTTTATTGTGATTGGAATTTCAAAACTTATTATAATTAGAGTGAAAATCAATGTCTGATAGAATGGCTATATTTATAAACAGAAATATTGAATATATAAACACCTGTTTGTGTGAGAAAGCGATCATTTGTTTGACTTTAAAAGAGCTGTTCATTGAAGCAAATGGTTTAGAATAATGTTTATGAACAACAACTGTACAATACTGTACAGTAGAGTACAGTAGAGTACTGTACAGTAGTTGTGAAGGATTGGAAGCAAGTGTAGGTGAAATCGTCTCGAATAACGATAGCGCGAGTATTGTATACTTTAAACTTTTTTACACTTAGTTTGACACAACTATTCACTGGAGTATTGCAATGGTTGGCCTCAATTGAGGTTATATTGAACGCTAACTCTAACATCTATAACAAGATTGTGGCGAACGCTAAGAGATTTTGTATTTTGCTCTTAAAATCTGATATAACACTAGAATAGTAGCCCTTATTCTAAAGCATTTACAGCCAGAGCTTTAATGTCTGTTTCTATTGAATTACAAACGATTTCAAAATCTACTCAAACGATAGCTTCAAAACATTCTGTCTTAAGTCGACGACTATTTAAGTTAGACTTTTGAATCTTTCAATCTTTTCTTTCAAACCCTTTTTATTCACTTTATTTATCGTTGACTCCAATGAAAGGCTAATTCCGAAAAGATTTAGTACAAAATCAATGAACAATTGAGTGAACTTTAATTGGATTCTGTGTTAGAGATTGTTTAGACGTTGAGATAATCATCTGAATTACGTGTTGCCAACCATTTGAAGTCAACATGAGATCAGGTATTCATTCTGTCTATACTTTGCTCTTTATTTTACATTAAAAGCCATTTTCTTCTAAATTAGAACAAGTCTTAATAGAATTGAACAGTTAGTCCAGTTTTGCCTCATAATTCAAATTTATGACAGGTCACTTCAGTTCACTTTTTATTATTTGGATTTTTGAAGTTTTATATTGTTTACAATATCTGACAAATTCGATATTAAAGGTCTTATTTTACAAATAATGCTCGAATATATGCCCGGATAACTTTTGAAAAGATTAATAATTTTAATGATTTGATAAAGAAATGAGAAGATCATGAACATTAGGCTGAAAGATTACCAAGCTAACAATGTATGCAGGTAACCTAAATATGTCTGCAAAAATGAAAGCTCTGTATAGACTAGACATAAAACAAAAGTTATTTCTTAGGAAATCAAATAAACATAAGAAGTATTCTTAAGTACAATATTATAAGTGAAGAACATTCTCAATAAATCCAAGAATTGACTACTTATTCCCTCTGAAGCTTATAGTCTGAAAAGAGTGACAATTCTTATGCATTGGAATCTTTGAACTTTGAATGCACACAAAATGATGAGATGGACGACACGTGACGAGCATTTTGTGGAAACAAAACAATAGTAAATAGAGAAAAGATGAGAGAGAGAGAGAGAGGGAGAGAGAGAGAGAGAGAGAGAGAGAGAGAGAGAGAGAGAGAGTCACTCGGTATAAAAAGTCTATTTCTAATACATTTGGGATCGAAAGTCGAAATACAACACCTTTTCATCGTTTAGTTCTGTAAAAGTGTTTTCACAGCAAAGTTTCGATTGTCAGCTAACCTGCAATGCATTGAATTTCAGTGCTATAAGAGTCGCAACAATTTTCTTTTGCCATTACTTATCATAGTTTGATGTCTGTAAATATGGGGCACAGAATGGAGGGAAGAATGAGATAAATGCAGAGAAAACATAACATAAGTAGAGAGCAAAGATTGTTGGACCAGCTTATTAGGAAAGTGCTCGAGAAGTGCCTTTTGCTTTGTTTGCTAAGAACTTATTCATCGCATTGATCTGATGGTGAAGATGACAGCAATGAGTGAATTGATTGAATTGATATGAAGTTCACTTATTCTCATTTCACTTATAGGTTGTGTCCGATTGATAATCAGGTGGAGAACAGAAGCCTATAGTTATACAAGAATTATAGTTATAGTTGTATTGTGTTTGGGCAGCGAATAGCGTCAAAAACTAGTAAATCTTTGATTATCATGAAATGCTTGGGTATTAAGAGGTAATCAATGGTCTATAATGTAGTGGTGCTGTAACTGCACTCTGGCTTTCATGAGATATATGGCACACAATGTAATGCCTGGACATTGTTGACCATTTCTATATTCTAATCTCTGAGAGCGCACGTATGGCCAGTGCTCTACCAGTGCTGGCCTTTTATTGCTCGATAAGGTTTTCTCAATTCAATGTCCAGTTTTGTGCAGTTTTTCTATTTCTGACATTAATTTATATGAGAGTCAATGCAATAAAACCTCTGAACAGTTGAGATAAGACATTGCTTTTGGAGCTCAACGTAATTATCTTTTTGCTGCAACCGTCACACCATATAATCCTTTAGTTCTTCGCCATTTCCTTTCGGCCATATTTATCATTGTCTCTAACTTAAGGAACGCTATAATAAATACCTCATATAATACTCCTTTTAAGGTTGTGTCCACTTTTGTGCCCTAATCTAAGCATTCATTCGTTGGCTTTATATAACTTTCAGAAAACTTTTATCAAATAATTTTGTCAGACTCTCTGAAAAAGTATATAACAAATTACCATGATAGATTGCCCATCTGCTTAATTAATTAAAACTGTTTCCAAACAAAACATCAGACAATATGCGAACAATTAAAAAAAAAGTAATTCTTTTGAGTCATAATTCATTGCAAAACATTTTAATTTATAAATATTTCAATTAATTTTAATTTTCAGATTTTTCTTGCGTTCAAATTGCATGAACTGATAGAGAAATTTATTTGGTTTACATAAAAAAAGTTAATTAAATATTTTGCATTTGTTTAGCAATCGGAACGCTGTAAAAGTTATTCATACAATTCAAGTATAGAAATACATTCTTTGATAGCATTGCATACATTGTTTCATTTCGAGCATTACATCACATCCTCTGACTCTGAACTTTTGACTTCTCATAGGAACTGGTCGTCCATCCACTCAAGTAATTAATGGTTCGGAACAGAAAGGATGGAAGGCATAGCATCTGAATACTATAGATAAGGCAAACAATTTTCCTTAATATTCCTTTCTATCACTAATAAAAACATAAAATTTTTCTTCGATTATATCAATGAAACTTTGATTCAATTAATTTTTCAATTTTCAGATCACATGTCAATTGAATGATCAATAATATAGTTATGAATTAAGATTTGGATTTCAATAAAGCAAAATCAATGGCAACTCTACTCTACTTTAATTTGAACTGAATGTGTGTAAACGGCTCAACACATACAGCACTGTATAGTAGATTGTGTTCCAGTTCTGGTAATTTAGTTGAATGAAAGAACTCATCATTTTCTGCAATCGGAATAAATGGTATTTACGATTGGTTCGACCCCTACTTATATGGTTGATCTCCGGTGCTCTGGCCTCACATCAAATGCCAACATAGCGTTCGGGTCCCAAGAATGACCGTCACTTTGATCAACAGCACTCTTGGGACTGAAGAAGGCGAACGCCTATCGCCTAACATACTGTGTCTCTGGTCTTGCGTTGCATTTGGAAATCCCAGAGCATATGAACATGAAGTTGAGTTATCGACTCATGTTATTGACTGAAACACATTTTGTTATATCGATAGAGAAATGAAGCAAAAGCTGCAAATATGCACTTATGGATGAGAGACAGAGGCATATACTATACTGTACTGGCAATGCATATACAGTGCTGTTTGATATACGCTCGACGAGAACAGAGCATAACTTCAATCATTACTTTTCCAGTTTATAATAAAAAATTGTATTCACTCTAAAAAAATAATGTGAACTCAATATTGGAATAAAAGTCGAATAATAGTGAAACAGAGCATCATTTTTGCTATGAAATACACTCTGTTTTACGATTTGAAAAATATATTGCCATTAAATAGATAACAAAATTCAAAAAAACTATTAAATGTAAACTACAATAACTTTTTCAAAATTTATGAGTTTCTGAAATATTCTATATTTTTTATACGAAGAAGAGATTTATATAAATGAAAATATTTTTTAATTATTTAAAATCATTTTTACGGTAAAAGTGAATTAAATAAATGTAAAAAATGATATATTTCCAAAAGGAGCTGTACACTCATTAATATCAATTTAAGCTACCATTTAATGAATATAATACTTATGTTTGTCTCCATTATTGCAGAAGAATATGAGTGAAGATAATTGAATTACATAACAGTTATGTTCGCAAAACATATTTGTTTGAAAAGATGGAAAACTGTAGTAAATTGTGTTTACCTAAGCTTATAGTCGGTGTACAACTTGATCGGTCGCAACTCCATTAGGATTTAAACTCAACTCGAATTACTGTTCAATTTTTTTGTCGACAGAGCTATAGCTGCAGTAACTTCTTATATGCGCTAATCTGTTCGCTTATGTAGTGCACAGTTCCTAATCTTTTTGGCTCTTGATTTTCCAAAGGGAACAGACGCTCATCCATAGAGCAAAGAGAGGGAGGGAGGGTGGGAGAGAGAGAGAGAGAGAGAGAGAGAGAGAGAGATGAGTAAGGAAAGTGAAGGGGGTATGAAATGGAAAAGAAGGGATGGAAAGAAGCGAATTACTCAAGACTTAAAATTTGTTTCAGATCCTAATAGTGATACTCAATTGAACCACAAAATGGTTTTAAATCGAATTTAGAAACGATTTACTTCCAGTTCTATTGCCTTTGGGTTAGAGTTGTGCACAAAAAATAAAGTGAACAGAGAATAGAGAAAAGAGATATACACTGACTGGTGAACAGAGAACAGCACTACTGAACTGTTGAGTTAAAAACTTAAATAGTCTCTTAATTTGCCCGATGAAAGTTGAGAAATGCCTGAATGAGACTCTGAATGCGATCCACTAAACGAACCCATTTAGACAGTTATATAAAAAGAAGAGACGAAGAAATGTTGAGCTAAGGCACAAAAGGGGCGAAAATAATGACTTTTAAGAATAGAAATGAACTTAAGTGAAGAGAATTGGAGAGAATTTGTTATTCACTAAATGAGAGAAAGCAATAAATCTTAATAGTTCTCAATAACGAGAGAAAATTCAAGCTCTCTCTCTCTCTCTCTCTCTCTCTCTCTCTGAAACACATCATTGTGTTATCTCTTCATTTCCTGCAGAAGTTCTGGTATAAACTTATAAGCATTGGTAGAATTGCATTAATATTCGTTAAGATTAAATGGAAAAATATCTGTAATAGTAATGATTTGTCTTTTTCTGCAAACTATAAGCCCATAGAGCGCAAGGAGAGTAGAGAAAGGAAAAAAAATAATAGCAATCAAAGTATTACAGATTCGGGGGAAGAGATAAAAAAGTCATAAAATGATATGAAAGTAGTATTGCATGGAAGCAGTGATATTAGTTCGTATGTAGCAGAGGTTGATCCAGACTCATTTCCATATGCGCGGCGCTGGGCTCAGCTCAACACATGAGGCTCGATGTGTGACGACTGACAAATACCGGTATTAAATATAACTATATATAGGCTTACATTAAAATATAACTCTATATTAGATGTGAATCAATGTGTACAATACGACTCATAAGACTCCCCGCATATCGACTCTCTCTTTGGTCTACTTTTTACGCAATAATTGCGTCGATCTCTTAATTTGCATTAAACTATATATTAAGTTATTAGCACTGCTTTAGGCAAACCTTATAAACATTCAAATTTATTAAATGCTTTATATTAACTAAATGTCATTCATAGGGATGGTAGGGATGCGCACAACTGTTAGACTATCTTTCTCTCTCACTCTATCCAGTATTCAATAGAAAAGAGAGCGAAAAAACTTTTGCATTAAATTTCAGAAATTTTATGGAAAAAAATTTCATCAAAAGAGTAGATCAAATATTTATCGATTTTTTTCTTCGCAACAAATTATCGATTATTTACTATAAGAGAAGAGAAGAAATCAATTCTTTTTGAATAAATGTTTTCTCTACTCTATCGGCAAAGATATTATTTTTGCTCAGAAATGATGGTATTATACGAAGAGTAGAGTTAAATGTGTTGGCAATTGTTTGTCGACTCGAATGCCTACATATATTCAATATGAAACGAGTGGAGAATCTGTTTGACTTTATTGTCTGATACATACATACTGTACTACCCATACTACCCGTGCAGTATATATTCTGCTCAGTAGTCTCTAAAAACTCTGCATCCAATATAAACATGCAGTGCGTTTGGCCATTCATATAAAAGACTTATATATTTGGCTACATTTGATAGCTATTTGATATTAGATTCACAATACCAGACATAAATCATGATTACACAGCCCTAGTAGTGCTGGTGTCGCTCAATGGCAGCCATGAGTGCATAAGCTTTTATTTGATGACAGGGAAGACGATTCGCCAACAAAACTAACGCTTTATAACTTAAATTGTTAGACAAGAAGAAGAAGAAGCGCACAGACGAGTACAGACGAGTCGAGTCGAACCAATGTTTTCTTCAGTTCTCTTCTCTCAGTCTTGCGATCATTTGCACTGAAAAATGCATTTTGAATGTTAACTGTGAATACAAATGTATTGATCAAAATATAAAGTTTCGCTCTCTTTCTCTCGCATTATTAGAGCCGCACTTATTCTCAAAACATCACACATATAGACAAGACAGTGGTGGGCAAAGTGGCAGGCCAATCAAGCTCTGCTTTGCAAATGGGACCGGGAACATTCTTGATTTAAACATAATCTTCTTCGAAAAAATTTGAGGAATAGTGAAAAGATAACGAGATTGATCCACAACAATTTAACTTATAGCATTTTGGGGATCATAGTTGCGACCCCTTCTGCCCACCACTGTATAGCAGAGTCACTTCAAGAAATTAAATCTGGATGTGCTGTTCCCATGAGATATGTGTGATGGTTGATGTGCACACATACACAATCAGTTTGTGATGTGCACAAAGAAAATGTTGAACCCATTTGAATGACTAGAATTGAAGCTAACTTTGAATAAGTTATACAATACTAGCTCTTCATTACACTTAAACTTACGTACAATATATTCGTCCAAATCATTGATTATATATTTTATACTTATTTTTAGTAATAATTAATTAAAAAATTATTTATTCATTAATTACTAAAATATTATAATTTTCTCAATTGATTGCAAGAATGAACTTCTAAACGACAATATGTTAGTCATAATGAAGTTTTACTGTAATTTTCTCTGAATATATAAATAAATCTTAAAATTATCAGAAGTTAGTTGTATTGAGTCATATAAGAAGTGTATGGATTGTGCGATGCGTTCAGTGATGCAAAACAGCAAACACTGAGTTAGTTATCGTTCATCTCTTGCTTTGCTTAAGAATTTATGCGAAACAAAAAGTCGTTTTAAAACTGACTACTCTTTTAGGCATTTGATTTGATGTAAAAGTTATTCGCTTTTTAAAACTGGCAAAAGCTACTGGAGTTCTGTTGAAAAGAGGAAACGACAAAATCCTTTACAGATGCAAATTCTGGTGTTTTTTGTCCCCATCCATGCCATGCCATCCATGCCATCCATGCCATACCGTTTTATATTTAATGCCAAATCCAGTCTTTCCCTCTCTATCTTTGTCTCCCTCTCACTCATAGCTTGTATCTCATCTGATAGTCAGACGCACTGTATTATTACATTGGGTAGGGATGAGATGCACCGGCAAAGAATTGATGAGCCGAAATAGAAAATAACAGTGCGTCTCATTAGCATTATAATTAGGGACATCATATAATCTGTGCAGCTATATACACTACAGTACACTACAGTACAGCACAAGTAGCATTGCACCAGCATCATTGTAAGCAATAATTTATCATACTCATACACTCATACAGTCATACTCACAGTCAGTCTAACAGTCATAGTCATACTCCTGGTCTGAAAGCTCAGTCATCTCTGTACTCCCTGTACTGCTGCCACAGTATCCGCATTTGATTGGTTACAGTAAATGATTTAATATCTGCGACAATGATGTAATGTATGGAAACATTTAATATATTTTATGCCTTAACTGCTATGCAATAGATCTCTCCCTTAAACTAGTTGTTCAGTTAGAGCTCGGAATGAAATTTATTGAAATTCTAACACAGACTGAGCACAGACTGGCGTTCGCTTCCAATTATCATTGACTTTGTAAACCATTTTTAGGGCCAAAGTTCAATTTGATTGCACAATGAATAGAGAGGAAGAGAGAGATTCACTCATTTTATTACTCGACTCAATGCACTGTTGTGTTTATGTACTGCCTCTCCAATTGATTAAACACTCTTTAGATGGTCTCTGAATAGATTAAAGAATTGAAATTTTTCAATCAGAACATTTGAATATTGCTTTTTATGGAAATTTATTATTCATGCAATTAATATGAGTCACAAAAAAAGTAAAACATATTCGAAAAGCTCTTCAATTCGATAGACTATTATTTAATCAGATTATAAACTCGTGCATAAAATTAAACAAAACTTTATATGAATTGAATTAGTCTTAAAATTTCAATAAATATTGCAAATAAAGTATAGACTGCTTACCAATGAGTTTCATCCAATCAAAATAATTCTCACTGATATTTCAGAGACATATTCTGCAAATATTGTATATTTATTGATAGATATAATATTCTAACAGAATTTCAACTGTATTTAAAATTATAAAATTAATTTCTTAGTTATTTAGAGAACTTTTATAATAATGAATCTGTTTTACAAATGTGAATATTGTACAATACTATGTAATACTGTATATTAACTTACAGTATTTGCATTTATAATATCCCTTATGTATGAAAGTTCTGCTTAAGAATGATTATGAATTGAATTGAATATGATTTGAACAAATCAACTATACTTTCAAACAAATTAATTTCATTTTTGGGTTTTATTTTGCCTTTAATGCGAGCGATAAAAGAAAAAGAAAGCAGATTTGAATTTTGTTTTGAAAGCTCAATAAATATCTATTGAGGACAGAGTGTATTGTCGTCTGACTACTACAGTGACTGTACTCCGTATACCGTCTATACTGTACTCTCGTTTGTTATATGCGTTAACGTTATTAAATTG
The DNA here is from genome assembly GCA_034693305.1 of Eueremaeus valkanovi. Taxonomy (NCBI): domain Eukaryota; kingdom Metazoa; phylum Arthropoda; class Arachnida; order Sarcoptiformes; family Eremaeidae; genus Eueremaeus; species Eueremaeus valkanovi. The sequence continues at coordinate 20,752 of JAQIWA010000914.1, forward strand.
GCGAACATTTCTCTGCGTTTCTCTACATTTACTCTACACTTACTTTTTCGATAACCATTTCCTTTTCTATTTGAACTGAACAGAGAAAACCTTCTGTACTTGAAATTGAAGAACCATTACCGGACATCACATCACTATAACTGGTCATCTGCGGCTCACATAATTGCAGCCGAATTTCTATCAACTATAAGAATCAGTATATTCTGTATACAGTATGTGATGAAAAGTATGTGCATTACTCTCACTCTACTCTCTATGCTCTCTGCGCTCGACTCTACTCTCCATTCAAACAAAATCACTTACGAATTGAAGCACAAACTTATGGCAAACTTTTTATATGATTCCAAACAAAGTTTTTCACTCAAACACAACATATTATTGCGTTCACCGAATCAATTGATCAACACTTTTAAGCTCACATCTCATTGCACTCTACATTCGCTTTAATCAATTCTACTCATTCATATATTAACCAAGTTCAAGACTCCAAGCACAACTTTAAGTAGGGATCGCCAATGGGGGGGGTATAGCCAAAATACCCCCCCTAGGTTTTGAAATGGCCATTTTGGAGTGACCTATTTCCGATGAGTTTTCGACCCCCCTCCCTATGTTGGCGAAAATAGTGGGCCAAATCCGTTGAGTTTGACCCCTCCTTACGATTTTGGGGAAAATCCACCATTTTACCTCCCCCTATCCCCCTAGGTTTGCCGAGCGTGGCCATCCCTAATATGAAAGAAGAATCAATAGTTGTATAAAATATTTATAAAAACAATTTTCCTGTGAGGGTCAATCTAAAACATCAAACGAATCCACTTTCAATTCAATTCAATTCAATTAATAATTCAAAATTATTAATAATGGAGTCAATAATAAATATCAATAATCATATCAATAACGTTTAAAAAATAAGTCAGTGCTCGAACCCAATACCTTAACCTAAAGAGTCGTCAACGATAACAATTGAGCCAGAGAGGTTTACTCATAATTACAAGCTTTAGTATAGACTACATTAAAAAAGATTGCATTTCTCTGAAGGCCAACAAATTTTTAACTCCGCGTTGATAATAAAGAGCGGAGTATATAATTTTGCCAAGGAACCTTCCCCGGGCCCACAAGGGGGATAAAGACAAAATAGCTCCCAGTTTTAAAATTGGCAAATAGGGAGTTTCGAGGCCATTGCTATACCCAACCCGACTTTCACGTGGCTTATGCGGAAAATGCCGGTTCTGACCGGACTTCAGCTCAATTTATTCCTCGACTTTAACTCCATTTCTTCGGCCAATTGTAGCAACCATTTTATCCGCCTTTTGTTCCGCCTTATACTGTTTCCCTGGGTTTCGATTTAAGAATGGTCCATTTTATCCTTCACTAGATACCCTGTTTCAGCCGACCTTGAACATCCCTTGTTTTACAATCAACTGACGGCTTAATTCTAATCACATTATGATTGCCTCAAAAATTTTAGAATAATTAGAATTTCTTCAGAGAATTACTGGCATTGATGTCAAAAAATGAGTGAATGAATGAATGAATGAATAATTTCTTTCTTCTAAACTCTAAGAAGTAATGAGTTCTGAATTAATTTCCGTTTTATTGTTGTGAACGACTGACTGCGAGTAATAAGTAGTGAGTAGTGAGTAATGCAATCCTTTCTTCCAGTTATTTGTGAATCTCATTGAAACTCACAATTGCTGTTCGTTCTTAAGTCTATTGCTGTTGGTGTTCCCTGATCAATTTTCAGGATACTAACAAGGAATTTTCACCAATTAGATACTTGGATACTTTTTGAACTTATTTCGATTAATACAATTGGCAACTGTTCAACTATATTTGATTTCTAATATCTGAACCAGATTGAATTCTGGATATTCAGTTTTGTCCAAATTATTATTATTATTATTATTATTATTATTATTATTATTATTATTATTATTCTATATATTATTAAAACTGCTTAACTCTGACGCCATATATCCTCATGTGTTGTCTCTGAGTGTCATAATTGCGTGTGTATTGACTCGTTTTACTTAAGCTACACTGTATTCCTATGGAGAACAGAATTTGAAGCTCAAGAAAATGGTACTGACTAGTGAGCAGACACATTTTGAGCAGAAAGAAGCAGACTAGAAAGAGCGAGGAGTGCATTTTTCGAATTTTTCTTATTTCAGTTATACCGGCACGCAGCTATTTAAGTGGGAATACGGAATATAATATTACAATTGTTGTTCAGTATATTAGAGAGGATTAAAATGATTATAACAATTAAAAGTTGAGTTGTATTGTGTTGTGCGGCTGAATAGCCAAAAGGATTCCAAAAGTGTAAGTATACTGACAATACATGTATGCTTTCATAATTAATCTGTGTACAAATCAATTCAATAGAAAGCATAAAATAAGACATGACAAGGAAAATGAGGTTTGAGTGCGAATTAATATAGAAATAACTTCTAATGAATCATTAATTCAATGATACAATTGACTCACAAAATACTCTTATTATTAGTTGGTTTGCAAACAATACTTAATTAGTAACAGTTTTCTTGGACTCTTCAGTAAAGAAGTTCATATGAGTTCAGCATAAAGCAGAAAGACCATATATTTTTAGATTGAATATTTCCGAAAATAACCTTGATAATCCAAAAAATAATAATTGTTATGCCCATTAGGGTTCAATATGAGCCAGGAAAACACCAAGAAAAATTTTCAAAAATTTGACCCCTTTAATGCTAAATCCCA
>JAQIWA010000915.1:0-23477 GCA_034693305.1 Eueremaeus valkanovi
AATTAGCCTAAACTCAACTCTTGTGTTAAAAGTTTATTTGATTCAAAACTGATATGAAATCTTCGAAAGAGATAAGTTTTGATAACTATCAAAAATAAGATAACAGTAATTACTCAAAGTTAAACACACACTTTTGACTTTGTCTGTACAGTATGTAACAGCAATACTGACTATTACTATTGGCTCTATTGGCACGATATGAATATAAATAATGCGAATCAAATGATTTGTTGTTTCAAATGTTAATACATTTTGAAAATTATTTGAAACATAGAATGAATTCAATTATAGTTACAATCGTTTACATCCTATTTGAGAATCATTTAAACCCGGGATACAGTTTAGGACAACAAAAAAGTTAAAAGAATGTCCAATAGTATGATAACTTTGCCAAAGAATAAAGTATAAAATAGGTCATCCAGGTCAGCATATTATCGAAGAGTTATTCTAAACATTGATTCAAACCAACAGAAATGGCTAAACATTTAAACTGATCTTTTATATGATTTCAGTTCCATAGACTTAGCAGGGAAAGATTACTTCATAAGATAGCATTAGGTCCTGCATATTTTTCAATAGATCAAACTTAACATGGGTCTTATCATAAAGAGTTCGGGCAATTTTATAACCAGTGCTCGTAGTTTTGACTTTATTTTATTTGTCTGAATACACCCCTCATTATAGTTTCATCCACGTCATTTGCTTATTTGGATTACTTTAACTATAATCTTCGAATTGCTCTACCAAAAGCACCAGGATTAAAAATATATTGCAATTTGTACTGTCTTTATACAGTAGTGATAGAATTTTTATGTCACTGTATGTATGAATAGCCCATATTTGACGTATTTTTGTTTTGTCTGAGTTTTGGCGCAAATGTTGTTTCGTTTGTTTAATACAATTCATAATTAATTTGTTTTTGATTTGATTTATATCTGATTTTTATTAATAAATAAAAATAATTGAATTAGAAATGAGTGACAAAAGTATTGATAAGAAGACTAATAATAAGATCTTCACTAATATTATGAACACTAATAATAAGGATAAGAGTAAACAGAAGAGTATTTTAGACTATTTTAATGCAAAATCAATTCAATTGAAGAGAAGTTCCGATTGTTTTGGCGACCAATCGATTGCAAGCAAATCACTCAAAACCAAAGACAATGACAATGACATCGCTGTCGCTGTCATTGAGAACAGACTCGCAAACGATTGGCCGCTTATTATGGATGAGATGTCACACAAAACTAATGGCATTACGAAAGACGTGTCAAATGAAGAGTTCATAGATTTGAACCAATTCTTGGAAATTGATTTCTGTGTCGACAACGAGAACAGAATCAACTCCTGTCCAGCCGATGGACCCACTCATGAGGACAGTGAGTCCAATGACAGCAATTACATGAAGGGGTCGTATATTTACCACAATTTCCGGCAAATGATTGACTTTGTATTGTCTGACAAACAATTGTCTCATCTGTTCGACGCCAACGACGCGAATGTCATTCAATCGTTTACTTGTCTTTCGGGTTATTATCAGAACTGAAATCCATTTCACATATGATTTAAAACTGATTTCAATTGAATTAATTGATCCCAAGGTTTGGCACAAATGCTGTTTATCAGACTATTTATGCGGAAACGCAATTGGATTCGAAAGAAGTCAATCAAATATCCAGAAATCGCAGACAATTTGCTACCGATTCTCGAAGAACTGGTTAAAAATCGGTTCCTTTTTAATGGTTTTTATAATTAATATTTGTTTTGTTTTTTATATTTAATTTTGAGTTTATTTTCCAAAACAGCGACTCATTTATCGGATTTAAACGAATCGATAGATATTTTGGACACAATTGAGATGAAAAGAATCGGTCGATCACTGAATGGACTCAATATGAGTGGTTTGAATACTAAGAAGAATATAAGCGTTGCTATACTTAAGTACATAAAGACGTGTCAATCAGTTGTCCAGAATAGCAAAGAATCCAATTCTGTGACAGAAGTGGTCTTAAAATCGTATGTTTTAAGCGATTTGTTTCACATATTATAAAAATTATTCTTTAATTGGTTTTCAGAATTAAATCTGTTTTAAGAGAAAAATGTTTTAAAGTCAACGAAAATCTTTGCGATGTCTTTGAGCGCATGTTTTTGCTCTTCTGTCAGCCGGAGATCAGCGAAGAAGACCTGAACAGTCACTTGAGTTTTGAATTGTTAGTCAATTATCACAAAGTTTTAGACAATTTTATTGTTATTATCATTCGTTTAGTTTCAAAATATTGAGAGTCGAGTCCGGAAAAGAAGTTTATCCGAAATACACGATCGATAGGAATGCAGTCATTTATAAAACTCGCGACGATTTGATCCGTTATAGTCAGGCATTCAAACTGGAAATCGAAATATTGTCTGCAATCGAAAGGAAACGATTCGATGAAGTGATCGATAATCTGATGGATAGATCGAAACGAATATATTTAGATGTGATTAAAGACAAAGCCGACCAAAACGACGCACTTTTACCCACATTTCTACGTCGGTATACGAGCGGACAGTCTTATATCCGATGTTTATCTCTTTGCGTCTCTGTATTGGAACAGAAGAAAAGACATTCCGAAGCCGTTTCCCTAATAGAGGACATACTATTGAAGCAAAATATCTATTGCCAGGACTTGAGGGGCCGTTGGTTTGAGAGACTGGCACTCAATTTGGAAAAGCACTTAAAAGACCCGAACTCTGCTTTGAAGGCCATTGAAACTGGTTTGAGCGATGAGTTGGTGCGAACTGGCCATCGGTTTGCTCTCTATATTCGGAGGAAAAGTATTCAAAAGTCACTTAAGATTTCTGTTTCGACACTAAAGGAGTTTGAGTTGAAATACAACGAAACGACAATATTTGGCGAAACCATTAAATACACGATTAATGACAGAAAACATATTTTCAAAACAACTGATCCGAACGGAGACGTGACTGTTATGGCCGTCGAAGACATTGCTCTGAATCACTACATAAATAATGGATTCAGTGCTGGTCTGCACACAGAGTCTCGAATATATCACACAATACTTGTGCTCCTGTTTTGGGATATTATTTATATGAGCGACAGCTCTGATGTCTGCGATTCCTTTCGCTTCCGATACCAACGCTTGCCTTTAGATTTCAATTTCGACCAATTCTTCGTTCGGCGCAAAACACAAATCCTTTCGCTTTTGAATACATTGCGAAATATGAGCGAAACGGAAATCAATAATATTTTAGAGAACTCTTGGAATACAAACGTCGGAACAGTTTCTCTGATTAATTGGGAAAACGTAGACATAATTCAAATCAAAGTAAATATTATTCGACTTATTGTTGAATTGTCTGAATTGACAATATATTGCTCTCTATTTAGGAAATCGCCTCTTGTTTTGGGTCTTCTGTTATAACAAGTATTTGCGAGCGACTTATCAGAGACTTCAGGCACACCCGAAGCGGATTTCCTGATCTATTGGTTTGGAATACGACTACCAAAAAGATAAAAGTAGTTGAGGTCAAAGGTCCTAATGACCGGCCGTCTACTAAACAGCAACTTTGGCTCAGTTTTCTTCAATCTATTGGAGTCGATGCAGAGATATGTCACGTGAAGGTCAAGAAATCATTTGCAAGTAATTAATAATAAATTATTGTTTTATTGAATTTATATTTTCAATAATTTCATTGATTTCAATAATATATACTTTTTTGAAATCTATTGCAAATTAAATCAAATTTTTGTAATAATTGTAAAAATTAGATAAAATCTGAATTCAATTCATATGAAGTGTTTTGGAAGCAATCGATTCACACATTTCTGTTTAACTATTATTTTATATAAAAATTATAATTTTTCGATTCGCACAACAATTTTCAATAAATTTTATTTACATCGCATACCTGACCAGTGGCCGAGTAGTTTAGGGTATGGGGGGTTATAAATGCATAGTTTAGGTGCATTGATGTGACTGAAGACTGATTAGTTGGAAGTAGATCTTGTGAATGGTGAGCCTGGAGCACATCTGAGCAGACATACTTAGCCGCACCCACAGCCAATTGACCACTGCTTATGATTTCCGTTGATTTTTTATTTTTAAAGCTGAGAATCATTTTAGACTAAACTCAAGTAATTAGTGGTTGTGCTCGCGATAGGAGTTCCAGATTTAGAGACTCTCAATGCAGTCGTTGTATTAGTTTTAGTCAATTCTGAATCCATTGTCGAACTGATGGGCATTACATCCAAATCTGAATCACTGCCTACCGAAAAGTCACGCTTGAGTTTGGGCCGACGCTCTGGTAAGGCCTGTTCTGAATCTCCTTTAATAGCATTCAACCCCTTTTCTACGGTATAGGGTGTTGTGTCCTCCGCAGGAATTTGGAAGTAAGTCTCTTCTTGTCGTAGACTCGGCTGACGTCTCTTGTGGTGCAGTCCATGCTTTTGATAGTATCGTTGTTTTGCGGTTTGGTTTAGATTTTCTAGAATTCTCTTTCGGTTCTGAAAGTATTGCAAATCATATATGAGTTGGCATTCAATACAACACTCAAATCAGGTCTACAAACGATACTAATTAGACAATAGGTTAAGCCTTGTTAAGGCACTGAGACCTCAATTACTTCTTTCCATTTGTCGACTGCATTCCGGGCCAATTCTATGCGCTTTAGTTTACTCGTCGATCGCCTTTTGTATACTATTTCAAACATAATGAGTCCGATTCCGGCAACGATACCGATGCCTACGAGTATGAAAACTCCGGCCATATTCTTAAGGCCCAGAGTGGCCGGGAAGTTCTCACTTTTCTCCTCACATATCTGTTCGTCCAGAAAAATCCATTTGTTGTCCAACTCTTCCATATATCCGATTTCATGCATCCCTAACAGAGCGAGCGTTACTTTTTTGCTCCAAAAACTGCTCCCTTTTGTCAGTCCTATCGCATATCCCGAACGACCGAACAGTTCTCCAGACGTACTCAGTTCACAATCCTTGGCCGCCTCGTAGTCGAGTCGAGCGGAATCCCATATAAACGCATTCAAATCACCTGTCATTCGCCAAAAGGGATTTCAGTCGTTAGTTATCGAACTGTGCCCTACAGTACAGTCTAGCTATGACTCACTTGACTTGACGGCTGCGATCGCCTCCTCTGCGTTGTTATATATGATGTCTTTCATCTTCCTATACATATTCGTCAGTTCCACTTGTCGTCTGAAATACATATCGACCGAACTGTCCCTAACAGTTGAATAATTGAAACCTTCGGCCGGGTTTCGTAGTCGCGGGTCATTAATACCGGTCAGAGGTGTCTCAGGTCGATCCAGGACCAGAAAAGCGGCCAAATTGGCAGTATATGACGCGACCACTATCATTGCGAATCCGGCCCAAACCATACCCAATACTCTTCCGCTAAAACTACGAGGCGTTCCCTCTCCTATACCGCTGTTAAGCAATACTCCCCACGCGAACCAAATAGCACTCGAAAGGTTGAGCGCATCCTCTTCTGTGGCGTCACAGTTGGGAAGTTTGTAGCGACCGAACGGACTAAACCTGTCCAACAAATATAATGCCAGTGCGACCAGATGTACCGATACGAACACAGATACCCAAAGACCGTTTTGGAAGGGCTGCAGAAATGAGGCCAAAGGGTGACGAAGCCTATGAATAGACTGTTTTTTCTGTAAAATAGTGATTCCCTGATATTTGAATGGTTTTGTGAATTCTATGGCCAGAGAGCGCTCCGGGTTTATGGTCAGCGGCGCCACAACCATATCCGCTCTGTTATAATAAAGTTCACCGACTGGTCGAACAGTAAGTTAATTAAATTTGATTAACAAATGATAATATCTGTTCGATCGCATCAATCCTTACCCAAACCGGTCCACACTTTGCGTTCAGAGCCGTTGACATAAGAGAACCCGCCGTACATTCCGTCGATGACCTGATGCAACGAATAAGTGAAGTTCAACTGAGCGGCCAATGTCTTCAACAGATCCATACAATAGCCTTCACAACAGCGTTTGTGCTCTTTTCCTGTCTCTGAATCGAATAGAGGGCATGGGATCTCTTCCGGCCCACACTCACCCTCAACATTGGCATCGCTGACCCAAACAAATGGCTTTTCAGAGATTGTGGCGACTCTGAAATGATTGGGCACTTCATAGCCAATCGGTTTACTAAAGCTATTTCCGGACCAAACGATTTTGGTTTCGTTCAGCTCTAAAGTCATATCGGATTTGGGTTCAGAGAAGTAATACCGACCGACCACTGCATTCACCTGATTGTTGGCCACATTAATGATCTCATACTCAGAGTTGATTCGATCACCCCTTTCATCGAAGGCCACGTGACCTGTCTTTCCGAAGAGAAGGCTTTTCTTTTTAATGTAACCAAAGAGTGTGGAACCGCTCTCCCATTTGGGTCGACCCAAGTCTCTGCAATCAGACGGAGGTTTGGTTATGTTGTCGTTCGAGTTCAGGCTATTCAAAGCCATTCCCAGAATATAAACACTGTCTCTGATGTGTCCCTCAATGTTCACATAATTCTGTAGTCTGAGTGCCAGAGCACCAGTCGGTCTATTCTTAGCCGTCAGCGCCTGTTCTGAAACTATCCAAACATAACCCGATTCAGACATATTGAGTGCAATAATCTGTTGGAATATCGCTTCAGAGTCTTCATAATCAGTGTATAATATGAAGACACGACAGGCAGAGCTGGTCTTTGTCTCCTCCAACGGGTTTATGATATCAGGGAATCCGGGCTCGTATTCAATGACGGCCTCTATTTTCAAATTGGAGGCGTCGGCCAACATCTCGAACCGGTTTTGAGTACTTCTGCCGTTGATGTCATTGCTGTGTATGAACACAACACAATTGAAGTTAAAGTGATCCAGAATTTTGACCCAAACGTCCGCTTGATTTGGATACGAAGCAACGGTTCGCACATAAGTGGCGTAAATGCTTTTGTCAGACAGTAAGGCCTCGCGATTGCGGATACCTATGGTTGGGATGTTATGGAATGTTGTCGTATATGTTATCGAATCAGATGGAGTCGTGTCGTCCACAACCACTCCATACACCTTAAGATTCAATCCAATATTTGAATCATTTATTATTAGATTCAATGAGTCTGAACAGTCATACCTGGGATGAAAACAGTTTCTCACAGATATTCAGTGTGTTCTTTATAGGATTTGATTCCTTGGCTATAGAAAAGCCCTGGAGTGTAATCCCTGTCCGCACTATATCTGAATCGTAATTCAAATCTTCGATCGCCTGTAAGTAGTTTTTGATAGAAATTGCAATTATCCGGGTTATAGGTAGGGCTGAATGAATTGAAACAATCACAATCAGGCATAATATCATGCTTTGTAAGAACGTTGAAAGTTTCAACTTGAAACTGATGTGGGTTAATAACATACAGTACTGTAGTTCTTCATAATATATTGATTAATAAAATTCAGAGCAAAATTAAACTTGTCTTTTGAGAACTTCAGTATTATTTCAATGAACTATCCTTATAAGCCAATCAAAGAGTGAGCATGCACATTTTGTTAATCTATAATTCCAGAAATTTATTACTCAAATTAAGATCAAAAGATCAATATTTTCTACTTGGTCTGACATAAAGTCTATGGAAAGTTCACCCAATCATATATTGTCTCCATTAGACATAACATTAGAGACGTCTAAACACATTTCTCATAGAATAAAATTGTCCCTGTCAAATTAACAAGGGAGGCTTTTAATTTTAGTTCGAATGCATTTGACTTAAACTTGATATGAATACAAGAATTATTCTTCAATAGTATAAATTAGTATAGCAAGGTATTTTCTTTGTCCTTTATTACCTTCCGGCACAGATAGCTTAGATATAGTAAATGTGAAAACTAAATGGATTGTATGAAAGACTTTGACTATATCATCATTATCCAGGACAATTTTCAAGTTAAGATAATTGAAGTAAAGAATTCTATGGTTGCACAGAATGACATTGTAGTGTACAGTAGTGTACAGTACAGTACAGTATATAATGAATTTCTACAGTATATAAGATGTCTTACTTGTAAGAATTGGACTATATTATCATCAGAGGAGAGAATGGCTCCGATGTTATAGATTTTGGAACTTTGTTTGAAACGATCGGTATTTGAATCTGAACTCAATTTATCTCTAATTAAATCATTTGAATCATTGGTTTGCTCTTTGAGTTCTTCGGCAAAACATATCATAAGAATTAAACAAAAATCTATTATTATATTCGCAAACATTTTTCTTGAATAAACAAAAACTAATCTCTGAAACACAGAGAATCACAGCTTGTTTTCTGACAATAAATAAATCATTTCTTTCAGATATAAATTGATTATTTGTGAAAATCAATTCGGGTTAGTTTTCTTGTTATTTTCAATTCAATTTTCTTTTGTGATTCTATACAACAATAGTTTCAATTAATTATTGAACATATAATCCAATGAAGATTGAGTTGAGTAGCATCTCATCCCTAATCATCTATTCTGTTGGAGCTGTGCTTCGCGTATAGCAGAGCTGCTCTGTCTCTATGTCTGCACAGTTTGAGTCCAATCTGTTTAAGAATTTTAAAAATAATATTCATAATTGAGAATCTCATCGCTTGAGTCCTAACCATTCAATATTCAAAACTAATATCAATATTAATATCATTTTTTAAATGAGAACAAGAAAACAAACTTTTGTTAATTTAAATTACATTTTCTAACCAGTGCTGAAGTATTTTTAGTTCTAAATTGAACTTGAATACTAAATTGAACTTGATGACTTTCTGTTTATCTCAAAATTTTTGAATCAAAAAATTATAATAATTTAGAAATCAATTACAAACAGAAATGTAAAGAATTTGCATAATATTATACGACTGAACAAAATTAAGTCTTAAACCACTTTCAATCGAAACGAGTTTTAATACAAATCAATTGAACCAATGATTAGTATTAATGAGAAATCGCTTCTGAATCAACTCATTTCAAATCTGGAATTTTTAGATTAAATTAAAATCTTTTAAATTATAGAGAAATACTTTAAAAGCTATGCAGTATTTGTAATATTCAAGTAATAGTTCAGCAGAAAAAAATGACATTTACTATAATTATGAAAATCTATTTTTATTCAAAGTCTCTAATAATTACATAAATTATTTCAAAAAGCGATTTAAACGCAATTCTTAGACTTTTGATCAATTCTGAGCTCTCATAGTCTGACTGTTTGCTAAGCTATGCTATTATAACGCGTAAATCAACTCGTTTTGTGTACAATAACTTCAACTCTAACCGACAAAACTCTAAGCATTTTCTGATGCAATTCTAGTCTTAAGTTACGAATACAATGTTCACTGAATACAGTATAATAGCCTATACTCTATTTTACTCTACTCTACAATCCATACTTTGAAATCATAGGAATTGAAGATCAAAATTAGAAAATTATACTAAAATCTTAACATTTAATAGCCAGATCCTTTACTGTAACAGTTAGTAATGAGAACAGGTCCCTCAGGAAGCTTGGTGCAATCTTAACATTTGGATCTGATTTCATGTCATACACATTATGATTAATTCAAATTCGACCCAACATCACTTTTTTATTTAATCAATGTTTTGAATATCGCATAAAGTGCTGACATTTTCATTAATTATATCCGTTTTAATTGATTTTTTTGTTTTTTTAAATTTTTTGTTTAATTTGTTTGATTTGTTTTATCGTATTTTCAATTCAATGCTTCGAATCGTATTAAAAGCTAAACTTAGAAAATGATTCAATACTTCTTACAATTATTAATACTTTTCAGTTCACTTCAGATCTATTGTAATTTGAGAGAAGATTTGGTATTTTTTTCTAATGAAGTGAATAAATGATTTCTAATCCATCGGAGTATAACTAAAGCCTAATAATTATTGTCAGATGAACTTTGCAGCCAAAGATCTGGGAATAAAGTTAAGCCAAAATTGTAATAAAACTTATGGATTGAAAGCCACTATTGTTTGGAAATTCATTGAATGCAGAAATTAATAGAAAAAAATATTGAAATATACAGTAATATGATTTCAAGTTTATGTCAAAAGTGCTTAACAACAAAATTGGAGTTAATTTTCTGATTACGAAACAAATCATATTTACAATAGGTTTGAAATTGTTTACACCCCGGGGAGAGCTTCGGTGAATTCCCGGTAAAATTCAATATTCAATACATATTTTTCAGGTTTAGAGTCTACCCATAAATATGCTGACAATCTTTCGACTGCTTTAAAGGATTTTGAAGTTGCAGGAGATCCGGGACAGGCTTCATATAATTGACTTCAAGTTCACTTTTGTTCTATTGATTGCAGTCACCAATCAGTCCAGTTCTCAAGTATTCATTCAATTCAAATGTGAGACAAAAATATTTATTTAAGCATTTTTTAAACCTGACATTTCGTTCCAGAGTTTCAGTTGAAGATGAAATTGAGGAAGGTGCTATATTGGTGCTATATTCAATTGTTTCAATAAATCTGATATTGCACTGTAACATAACATTCAGGAATATAACGACGAATATATTCATTATACAAAACATCTATATATTAGCTGTTTATATATGAGTTGTTCTTGTAATACGGTATCAAGTTTCTTATCATTGGTCACTACACCTATTATTAATATTTCTATAACTTTGTTTGAACTCATTTTGTAAGCTTAAAGATTAAGTGTGAAAATAATCTTCTATTCATTCATTATTAATGTTTATTAATTCATATATCAGAAGGATACTGGTATCTCCAGTAAAAAATGCACGCTGTAAATGCATGATGGTCATGTTACATTTTATGTACATAATGAATAAATATTTTCAAAATTCTAAAATTAACGAATGTTTGGAATTTGATTTAAAACATTCCATAAAAAGTATTAGCGGGAAATAGCATCCGGGAAAATAAATTCTAGGAATGAAAGCTAAATGAAATGTATGAATATTGTTGTCATACAATTCAATGTTTCAGTGATAGCGTTACGCACATCGAAGTGGAGTTAAGGCATAAAAGCAGACATTCTTTCGTCAATTGGGTTATTATAATAGTTTGACAGAAGGCCTGAAAATATGAATAAACGGAACGTTGTTTTGAACTCAAACCTAATGATCAGCGATAAGAAGGAAAGCCAATCAAAATAGGATGACATCAGTGGAGGCCAATCACCGGTATGTCTGGTGCAAAGGGCGTAGCAGTTAAGGGCAATAATTGGATGGAAAAGTGAATAGAGCATGCTTACATGACACTGAGCATAGTGAGCATGCTCATTGCGCACAGGTATGCACCCCTACAGAGAGCATAGAGAGTAGCGTTTCCGCAAAGATTGGCTCCATTTTGCAAATGTTAAGACACAGACCAGACGTACGAACCGAATACAAGCAGACATTGTCTCCCTCTTAGCGATGGACTAATCGGTGTTAACTACAAACCCGCGCACCTAATGGTGTCGCCAAGTCTTACAATTATCAAAATGGCGTAAGTTTTGCATTCATTTGCTTTCATTTCAATTGAATTTAGTTTTTAATAATTCAGTTGTCTTTGCCTTCAACTCAATAGAGAGTACTATAGAGTTGATTGCATTGATAGCACTGGTAGTACTATCAGTGCACTACTCAGTGTACTCAGTGTTCAATGGATTGACTGTTTGGGACAGTTGTCAGACATTGAATGCAAACACACTTTCAGTTATTGATATTCTTATCGATTGACAAAAGTTTACAAAAAATGGCTTTAATTGTGATTTTCAGGTCTTTTACGACAAACCAATCATTACTTCTATTGAATAAAATTGAATCAAAAAATCATAAAAAAGAAGAATCACTTGATTTGGATCGAAATGATTGCAAACACAACCAAACAAATGATGTCAATCGAGATCTTGGCTTTGGATTCGGCGCTATCGCCGGCCGAGCAGTCATTCTTCACCGATGACTGTCAAACACAACGTTATTCTGATATCAAACCCCAAACACCACTATTAGCTTCGGATGACTACTGGATCCAAGACTTCGAAGATATCAGAAGTTATTACGAAAGCGTTGACTTCGACCTCAATAATGAACCCGAGCTGAGCCTCGAGGCGATGACCAAAGGGGTCGACATTCAAAGCCAGAGTAAGGCTCAGAATATCTTTGATTACTTGGATTCGTCGGCATTCCTGAGCCCCGTATCGATAGGACCGGCATCTCCTCCACAACCAACTGATATCAATGTCTTCGAACAAGAGTTGGCGGATCTGTCTTCGGCTGACATCTCATTGGAGGACAAGTGGGAGAACACGACAGGAATGGCTATATTGGAAGAGATACTGTCGGCCAACTCGAGTGACAGCGAAGTCTCATCTGAGCAGTGCTTCGATTCCGACCTCAATGTCCAGTACATAACAGAGACCGAACTCGAAGCGGCCGAAGAGCCGGAACCTATTGGCCGATTGGCGTCTGTGGAGACCAAAGAGAGACAGAAAAGAAAACAACTGAAACGGAAAGTCAGCGAAACTGAGGCTTCGGTACCAAAACCCAAACCCAAAGCAAACAAAAGACCGAAAACAACGGTCACTGAGAAGAGAGAGCGGAAAAGGAGTCAAAACAAAAGTGCGGCCAATCGTTACCGAATCAAAAAGCGGGCGGAAATCGAGTCGATTGAAGACCAGGAGAAGCGGCACTCGGATGACAACAGCGCACTGAAGGCTCAGTTGCAGAAACTGCAGATGGAGTTCCAAGTGGTCTACCCGTTGGCAAAGGCCGCCTTCGCTGCCGACGCCGCCAAAGCTATTCAGCTTCAGATGCTTGACCTCAGAGTCCTGACCGACAGTTTGCTCGAGTAGTCTAACGGACAGTAGTCTAATAGTGTGTCTAATGTTTAATCGATTATACGTTTCATTATTATTATATCCAATCCTTTAATACTTTATTTCATTATTATTTGCATTACTTTTCTATTGATATTAATCTTCAATTCATTTATTATTACTTTAATTACATTTAGAATAATATCCAATCAATTAATCCTATAATTAGTGGTGAAGTAGTGTTCGATATATCAAAATCAATG
The DNA here is from genome assembly GCA_034693305.1 of Eueremaeus valkanovi. Lineage (NCBI taxonomy): Eukaryota > Metazoa > Arthropoda > Arachnida > Sarcoptiformes > Eremaeidae > Eueremaeus > Eueremaeus valkanovi. Next base: position 13,092 of record JAQIWA010000915.1, read on the forward strand.
TTGTATTTGATTGAAAGCACTTTATTTCGATTTCTGTCAATAAATGTTTTCTTTCCAATCATTTTGTCTGAATTTTATTTATACCGTAATACTGTACTTCCAGTTGAGTACAGATTTGATGCATACCTTCCCATTTGTCGGTTCCCACAAGTGGTCACTCGATTCCAATTTAAAGTTCAATAAAACAGTGGAAACACTGATTCGAGAGAATAGGTCTGAACTCTGAACTCGTATTCGCAATAAAATTCAAATTTATTTTATAATTAAATTTAAATACAATTAGAGTTAAACTCGTTATGTCTTAACGAAAATTAGGTCTAAAACTGAGTCCGTCTATACAGGTCTCTGCTCTATACAGCTCCGGCCAATTGAGCTGAAATCGAAGGGTTGTTAACCTTTTCTCCCAACGCCTGCAGAATCTCTTCGCGATAGTCATCGAAGTCGCCATCAATTTCATCGATGTTCTGGTTCTCAATCACCCAAAGCTGACAATCGGTTTCGCGAATCAGTCTCTCGTCGTGAGTGACGACAACGACTCCGCCATCGAATTCATTGACAGCTTTGGCCAACGCGTCGATTGATTCCAAGTCCAAGTTATTGGTCGGTTCGTCTAATATAAGAACGTGCGGTCCCTTCAGAGCCATCTCACACAACGCGACTCGACTTTTCTGTCCTCCGCTCAGTTGGCTGTTGGCTATAGTGTGCGCGTGAGATATCAGGCCAAACGAACCCAACTGTTTGCGCGCGTCCTGATAGGTCAGGTTGAAGATCCGCATCAGGTATTGGGTCGGCGTCTCCTCTGTGGTCAGGTGTTCGCCCGAGTGCTGGTCGAACTTGGCTACCCGAGCCCTGTGGTTCATTCGCATCTCTCCGCGCGTCGGCAGTAGTTCACCACTCAATAGCTTAAGGAAAGTACTCTTTCCGACGCCATTGGGGCCAACGATTGCGATACGACTCGACATATCTATACCAAAGTTGACGTCTTTGAAGATCAAGTGCTTTCCGTCGTAACCAAAGTCGACGTCATGGAGCCCAAGGATGGGTGGCTGCAGAGGAGGCGCTTCTGTGAACTTGAATTTCACTACATATTCCTTATGGCGCTTAAGCAGATCCCCGACCTGAGTCTCGCCCTGTTTCCGGCTGTGATGCTCTTTCACCTGCTTTTCCGCGACTTTACCCGACTTTCCGCTTGACTTCAATTGTTTTATTTGTTTTTCTTGTTTTTCAAAATCTCGTTTGAATTCCCGTTTCTTCTGTTCAAACATTTTCTTGAATTGACTGTAATTTCCTCTATAATAGTAGAGCTTCTGCTGATCCAAATGTATGATATCTGTGCACACGTTGTCCAGAAAGGACTGGTCGTGCGATACAACTATTAAAGTCTTCTTCCAGTTCTGGAGGTAATTGTCTAACCATATGACTGCGTTCAGGTCCAAGTGGTTGGTCGGCTCGTCCAGAAGCAGAAGAGTCGGTTCCATAAACAGAGCTCTGGCCAGTGAGACCCTCATCCTCCAGCCCCCGCTAAAGTTCTTGGTCGGCCTGTTCTGCATCTCTACTGTTGTGAATCCCAGTCCCGCTAATATACGACGAGCTCTGGGCTCAGCGCTATCGGCGCCAATTGCGCTCAAATGCTGGTATATTTCGTTGATTCGGTCGCTCTTCTGGTCCTCTTTGGCCAATAACTCGTCCAACTCCTGCTGGAGGGCAACCCTCACGGTATCACTTCTGAGCACTACATCCACAGCACTGGTCTCGTCGGCCAACACTTCCTGTTCGCACAGCAATACTTCTAACTCTTGTGGCAAATGAAGAGCTCTTTTATCGGCGATGTGTCTCATAAGAGTGGTCTTTCCGTGACCGTTGGGGCCGATCAGACCATAGCGTCGGCCCAGAGTTATGGAAAGGGATGCGTTCACTAACAGTTCCTTTCCGGCGGCACTTATCGTAAAACAATCGACTTTTAGTGAGTTATCCACGAGTTGTGTCGGCTGTGTGGCAGACGTCGAGACCGTGAAGTTCGAGTCCAACTGTGGGGTCAGTTCCGCCTCCTCGGCCTCCCTCTGCTTCAATAGTTTGAGTTTGCGCTTCTCTTTATGCGTCAGTTTCTTCATATTCACTGCCAATGAGTCCACATCTGAACCACTCTTAACCGCATTCTTCTCCTCTTCAATCACTTCCATCTCCTTTTCCTCCTTCTCTTCCTCTTCCACATCCACTTCCTCTTCCTCTTCATCTCTATCTTCTATTTCTTTACTTTTTATTTGTTTTTCATTCAATTCTTTGTTTAATTGTTTATCACTTTCTATAACCAATTCGTTTACATTTTTATCCCTATTTTTGACCACATTTTCCACTTTCTTATCACTTACTGTCACTTCTTTGTCCGCATTCTTCAGCTGTACTTTAGAATCGAAAACATCTTTATTTTGATCCAAATTCTCTTCAGTCGTAACCTTCTGTTCGGCCGAAGGTTTGGCCGAATTTTGTTTCAATCCTTTCTTTTTGCCTCTCTTTAGGTCTTTGGCGCTGAAGAAGTCGTTCAGATTGTCCTTCTCTTTAGTCTTCAGATCTTCTTCTGTTTCATTCACTTCTTCTTTGTCCACATTTTTGGTCTCATTTTTACTCAACTTTTTGTTCCCTTTTCTCTCTGTTTTCTTCCCTTTCCTCTCGACCTCAATGTCGACCTCTTTGGGCACTTCATCGACCGCTCCCTTCGTCTCATTTGAATCCATGTCATTCTTATCTTCCTTATTGGTAGCATTGGTGGCATTGGTGTTGTACTGGTTCTTCAATTGTTCCAGTTCTTCGTCTGACTCTAATTCTTCGTTTTTCTTGTTTTTCGTTTTGTATTTTTTTGGCATTTTTTATATGAATTTATTTTTAATACAAAAGTACTTTTAATTAAATATTTTTCTTATAAATAATTGATTTAAACAACAAATTAATAAAAACTAATAAATACTTAAATTATTTGTTTGTGTTTTAAATGATTACTAAATTCGTTGTCAATACGGCTGACATATCATACGGTTTACACGTGTTTACCACTGAATATGCAATCATTTGCTTCAATGCAGGGATGCATACTTTGACTGTCGAAGTCAATAGATTTTAAATATTTAATACCTTCACCCCTTAGCCCATTGTTGACCCCAGGACTCAATTATACTTTTAATATTCTCTTTTTTTTATTCCGTAATTTTCTGGGTGGGGTATCGGAAAACATGTTCTAGGGCGAAAATTGTTTAATCCAGTGAATAATAAAAGTACAGAAATAACTGTTTTACTTACGGGTTCTCTACAATCAATTTAATCGTTACATTTTTTTGAATGGCAACAAACCCGACAAAAGTTTTAATATTAGAGACCGTTTTGATCTCTATTCGCAAATATGAACTAAATCTAAGACTGATATGATTTGAGTTGTTTTAGTCGATAGAAGAGATAACTGAAGACTAAAAGAGACCAAAATGAGTGACATTGAGACAGAAGAAGCGAAGGGATCAGATCCGAGATCATATTCAGAGCTTATTAGAGCCGATGAGAATGTTTTGTCGAAATCAGTCCAACAAATGGTCAGACATTTGCAGTCATTCAATAAGTTTTCAATTTTTAAACTTTTATTTCATTTAAATCCTTTGATTAGACTTTAAATGAACGCAAAGATGAGACCAATGTTTTCACTGAGCGCTTGAGTCGGAGGTAAACTGAAAATTATGTGCTTTGCTCTGCTTTAATGCCCAGACATTACTACCCGTTCCCCAGAAAGAGGTTGAGATTGAGATTACCCCCAAAGCCTGCGTAAGTCCAAAGTCTAAAACAAGAGATAATAATAATCTGTTTTATGATTACATTTGCGGACACTATATATCATATAAACTGAAGATCACTATAGAGTCGACTCTTATTACTCAGTTTGACATTAAATGTTTGCCAGAGATAGAGATGTGGGAGACGTCCGGTGGGGTAAATAACCCAAGAATTTGTGGGTAGGGATCAAAGTCCTCGATTTCGGCAACTTTTTCCATAAGCCTGGGGTCAATTACTCACTGGAAAATCAACATTATTTGGAACCTTGGGGCTATTTTTACATAACCCTTCCTGGTGCTTAGTGTGAGCTTGAATGAGCCGAGTACTTTGGTACATTGGTACTGTGCAAGGTGGAATGGGTGGAATGGGTGCAGTGGTGACCCAATACTGATGAGCCATTAGTCGGATTGAATACATAAACATTAGTTTTGAACAAACTTTCGATGTCTTAGAACTGGTTTAGTATTCTTTGAAGAGATGTCAGAACATCGATGTCTTTGGGACGACAACTATGAGGAGAATCCAAATCGTTTCACAGAAACTTTGAATCGCTTTAAAGCACTGGAACTCATAGACAGATGTCTTCTCTTAACTGTTTGTCTCAATACTTATTACTTGTAATTAAAGTTCAAATTCTTATCATTTCTTTCGATTAATCGAATCTAAAGCCGAGAAAAGCGACTGAAGAGGAGATTCTGACCATTCATACGACCGATCATTTGGATTGCATGAAGAGTTCACAGAATTTAGAGGACATCGAACTTCTTGAGGAAAAGTCCTCTCATTTCGACGCCATTTACTTCCACCCAAAGACCTATGATTTGGCCCTTTATTCTGCCGGTTCTGCAATCGATTTAATGGATGCCATAGTTTCCGGTAAACTCAACAATGGATTCGCATTAGTGCGACCTCCAGGTCATCACGCGATGGCATCAGAGCCTTGTGGGTCAGTTGTCTTACAATTTTGCGATATATTGCTCTTATATTAGTCGAACAGATATTAAGAGTTTGAGAAAACCAGTTAATTATTGCCAAAGATCTCTTCGAGTCTACCTGTGCTTAATTTTGTAAAGAAAAAACTGACCTGTGATACAGTGATCAACAGAAGAATCAATTAGTGAGAAGGGATTGATTGCAAGCTTTCACTCTATCTATTGAGTCATGAACATTAACATTTTTTGTCTTACCCAAGCAGTATTTTGGAAATATCTCATTAGAAATATATTTGAGTCAGGTCGAATAAGTCATCAGAAATTAAACCCTTCTTATATGTTTTCATATATGACTATATGTTTTGCAGTCAATAATAATAAGATTAGTTCAACCCTTATATCACATCCAATTTGGTTTAATTTTTAGTTTAAAATCTGAGAATTTTTTTTGATAAGGTTTACAATGAATACGAATGAATAGATTGCAGTGATTTTTCAGACGATTCTGCAATCCCTCTGCTTGGGTAAATTCTGGAATGTTCTTGGTCATGAATTCTATCCAATTATGTTAAGCAGTATTTTATATATCAAACAAATCGTATTTTATTTTGTTTTCCTAACAATTCATGTATTGATCAGATATTGCTTTTTCAATAACGTCGCCATTGGAGCCATGCATTGTCTCAATGACTTGGGATTAGAGCGTATTTTAATAGTTGATTGGGATGTTCACCATGGCCAGGTAGGTGTTGAATGATAGCTCAGTTTAGGGATAAATAATCAATTGTTTTGATGAAAAGGCGACTCAATATTCGTTTTTCGACGACAAAAGAGTTCTTTACTTTTCAATACATCGGTACGAGTCGGGTGCGTATTGGCCCGAACTCATCGAATCCAACTATAATTTCATCGGCGGTGAGAACGCGAAGGGATTTAATATAAACGTTCCGTTGAATGAAACCCAAATGAAAGACTCGGATTACTTAGCGATTTGGCATAACTTGCTTTTACCCGTCGCTTATGAATTCGACCCACAATTAGTGATCGTCTCCGCCGGCTATGACGCGGCCATTGGCTGTCCAGAGGGCGAAATGTGTTTGAGTCCCGCTGTTTACGCCCACCTGTGCCACTCTTTAATGCCAATCGCAAACGGGAAGCTCTGTGTTGTCTTAGAGGGCGGGTATTGCATCCCATCGTTGGCAGAAAGCGCAGCACTAACTCTACGCGCTTTACTCAATGACCCCTGTCCTTTGCTGGAAGACCTGACTCCCCCTAAAGAATCTTTAGTTAAATCTATTCTGGATGTGATATGCGTTTTGCGCCCGTATTGGAAATGTTTGCGAATGCAGGGCCTGTTTGATAGGCATGTAGTGAACGATGCGTTCAGGAAAGAGCACTTACCGTACATCGAATATAAGGGCCAAAAAGCACTGTTAGAAAAGCCAACCAAATATCCAACGCGTGATTGCTATCCGATTCAGGATTCGGACAAAAAGAGTCAGTTATTGAATGAAATCAAGCGTTTGATCGCAAGCACTGATCTGTCGGTTAAATACATTCAGAGGACATGTATTGCTTACGACGAGGCTATGACTAAACACAAGTGTTCGTCAGCACATCCCGAGAGGCCGTCGAGAATAAGATCTATAATACAAAAGTTAACTGAAGACAAACTCTTCAATAAATGCTTGCATTTGAAGACCAGATCTGCGACTGAAGAGGAACTGCGTTTAGTTCACACCGAAGAACACATCGAAGCCATGAAATCGACGCAAAACTTATCGGAAGACAAATTGAAAAAGTTATCCAATAAATACGATTCCATTTATTTAACTAAAGAGACGTACAGTGCGGCCAAACTGGCCGTCGGGAACGTCCTTCAAGTCGTCGATCAGGTGCTGACCGACAAGTGTCTCAACGGATTTGCTTGTGTTCGCCCGCCCGGCCATCACTCAGACCCGAAGACTGCGTCGGGATTTTGTATATTCAATAACGTTGCTATCGGTGCCAAATATGCGATACAGAAGTACAATAAGAAACGGGTGCTTATCCTCGATTGGGACGTACATCACGGGGACGGTAGGACTGATATACTTTGCATGAAATCAATTACAGTATAAACTAATTGATTGAAACCATAGGAACTCAAAAGGTGTTCGCAAACGACGACAAAGTCTTATACATATCTCTCCATCGCTACGATTTCGGAGACTTTTTTCCCCAAACTATTCAATCGAATTATAATATCAGCAAAAATGTTGTAAACATTCCTTGGAGTGGAGGCCCAATGACTGACTCCGAGTATATGTTGGCCTTCTTTAACGTCGTTTTGCCCATTGCTTACAATTTTAATCCGGATTTGGTGTTCATTAGTGCCGGCTTTGACGCAGCCATTAGTGAGTCTTCACAGCTATTCTATTGATTGATATGATCTCTAATCAAACCGATGTCTAACCCATCAGATGATCCTTTGGGCGAATATGAACTCTCACCTCAAGTGTACGGCCATATGACTCACTTGCTCTCAGGTCTAGCCAACGGAAAGTTAATCGTATGCTTAGAAGTGAGTCAATCATTGAAATAATTTCTGTTCAAAACAATTAACGCAATAATGGCTTCAAAGGGCGGATACAATCTGGTGTCCAATGGTTTGGCCGCTTCTCAATGCGTGTCTGTACTGCTCGGCAATGTTGCCCAACCACTCCATTTGACCAAATATAACGAGTCGGCGGTCGAGACACTCAAATGTGTGATTGGCTTCCATTCGACTAATTGGCCGAATTTGAAATTCGACTTCGATTTACCCGAAAGTCTCATTTGAATAAATCCTAATATTTTTTTTAATAAAAACTTTTTATAAATGAATTTATTCTTATATTTAATGAAAAATTTTAATTAAATTTTAAAAAATACAAATTTGTTATAAATTAATAAAATCATAGAAAATATATATTTATATAATAATTAAAATAACATTAAAATTAAAACTCAAATAATTTCAAAACTTTTTTTTGGAAATAATTTCATAATTAAGTCAATTAATAATAATCTGATTATTAATTAATTTCCGGTTTAAGTAATAATTTAATCAATAAATAGTTTGTTTGACTATTCGATAGATTTTATAAAATTTTGGATAATTTGTGGGAACTCTTGGTCTTTGCAAATGTATTTATGTCCGTAACCGTACTGTCCATTGAAGGCAATCATTTGCGCGTTTCTGACATTCTTTGGCTGATCTGAAAGAGATCTCTCGTAAAGCTTTCGGCCCAAATGGAACGGAACTATTCCGTCGTCTTGTGAGTGGAGGATAAGGAGAGGAATTCCTATTCTGTTGACTAATGAAATGCTATCAAAATTCGTTATATTGTTATCGACGACCGGATCGACGAAAAAGGTATCGAAAAATGGAAAATATTTTCTGTATATAATGGCGAAGGGATGCCATTGGATGGCTTCCCCGATCGAAGTGAACGGCGCCTCCAATACTACTGCCCGCGGGTTATCCGCTTCTGCCAAATGACTGACTAAATTGATGGCAACAGCCGTTCCCAACGAATGGCCCCAAACTATAACTCTATTTTTGTTGACGTGTTTTTGAGTTAAGAGCCACTGATAGACAGCATCGGAATCACGCGTCAGTCCCGCAGACGTGGGCCAGACATTAGTGGAATCGCCATAACCTCTGTAGTCGAAAGCGATGACATGTGCGTCCAATAGACTCGCATTGGACAGCACTTTATACAACTGTCTTCTGTGGAACCCACCTCTGGCGCCACCGTTTCCGTGAAGGTATAGAAAAATGGGTCGATTGTCGTCGAATGCGAGTTCCGGTGCCATCGAGTGGTTGTGCCGAAGACAGTCATCGGTCCGACTCTCAGGCAATATATGCCAAACGCCTAAACGAATCGATTGGTTGTCTTCAATGTCTTCATTAGTTAAGTACAGATTTTGCGTACAATTCATATCAAACGTATTCTTGGGATCCGTTAAGTCCTTAAAGAGCGGATAATTCATGTAATTCATGAACACTAGGAGTCGACGGACTGTAAGCGAATACCTAAACACTACCGGACTTATGATAAACACTATAATCAATACAAATAACAATAAAATGAAAGTCCATTTCAGTATTGATTTGATGCCAGAAATAATCGGATTATTTGTCTTCGCTTTCGATTGTCTTCTATTGGTTCTGACACTCGACTGACCACTATTTGACGACTTATTTGAAGTCCTTTTCCTTATACTTGAAGTCATTGTCGAATAATTGAATAAAAATCATATAATTATTAAGAATTCAATTAATAAACAATATATTCGTCGAAAGTATTTGAAATATTTGTATAAATGATTGCAATAACTGATTGACTGAATCACTGAATCACTCGTCAAAGCAATGAATGGATGAATGGATTGATTGGAATCATATGTTGTCATAGAATCGGGTTTTTCACAACAACTGCTCAATCATTGCGTAAATGGATTCAAATTAAATGGTTTTTCACATTAAATACTACACTGTTTATAGATCTGGGTCTCTATACTATGTATAGCCAATACTGTAGTACTGCATAACAGATGATATGACGATATATTCATTGGAAGGATAAAAACGATTTGAAAATATTCTGTTCATAACATTGACAATAAATTCAATTATTTTCAGTACTACTCAATTGAATATTTGAGTTGAGCTCAATTGTGGCCAACATTTATAGCAATCAAAGTATTGATCAGCAATACTGATGAGTCAACTATTCTATGAATCTGTTTATCCGATTCAGAATAACCGTTCAATTATTGTCCCGAATAGATACTAGATAAGTAGGTGAAGAGGGGTCTGCCCCACATCTAAAACTCACTTTTGAGCCCCTGTTCCCCATGTGTTACCTAAACTTTCGATACTTTGGATACTTTTGATTCTTTTGATACAGGTCATGTTTCCAATGGAAGATGTTCTCTCTTATAATTATGTTTTTTTAAATATTCGGGTCAATTCTGAAGTCAGGCTTCAATTCTCTATAACTTTTAGTCATTTTATTAAAAATATGAAAGAATTAGATTAACTCTACGTTTCTTTAATCCGCGACCGAATACACATACTGTACAGTACCCAGGATATTTGCCAGTCAATAGAGTTGACCACCCTCCCACCCCCACCCTCGTCAATTATTCTTATTAGACCACATCTGATAAGACCAGACAACAAAGTGGTTGACAGCACTGGAGTTCAAATAATTGAACAGTGAGTCAGAAACTGAGAGTTAGGAACCGAATGTATATTCCGGGGAATGGGCCTCTGAAACACGATTGAATGCAATATCTACCCTCAGCCCCCTTTTCAGTCTCTCCCTAGCCTATCCCTTGTTAATAAAGGACTTTTCTTTCGGGTCTTCCATTTCCTTCTCTCTCGGAGGGGGAGCAGAGGGAGAGGCGACAAAACTTTATACTCCTTTTTTCCTACGGAAGTGGAGTTAATTTGAAAATCTAATGTTTATAAAATATAATGAGTTTACAGTACAGTATATTATTTTATTAGGATATTCAGTGAAATGCATTGGGGGTATACGTTTCGATCACTAGTTACTCTGAGTAATGCTCGTCAATGGCTTTACCGGGGTTTTTGTGCATTACTGTTTAT
>JAQIWA010000916.1:0-23467 GCA_034693305.1 Eueremaeus valkanovi
TTTAGCATTAATTCACTTAAATTAAGCTTAATTTAGTTGAATTTAAGCTAAATTTAGCCGAAATTCGGTAAAAATCGTCCATTTTAACAAAAAAATGGCGCCTTCAGTGCCATTTTCGATATAGGTCACGGGCAAAAAGTCGAGAGGGGGTCGCGTGTCGCCAACCTATGGGGGTATTTTGCCGATTTTCAAACCTAGGGGGTATTTTGGCTATCCCCCTCTTGCCATCTCTGATTATAATGTAACATAGCTAAAATTTGGTTAAATTAAGCTCATTTAAAGGCCGGGTCAAATGTAACGTTAATTGACTCCATTATCATCAAAATCTGGTCAAACTATTCAAACTCTTATAGAGTTAAGAGGTTTTTAATAGTAATCTTCTGATAGTATTATTCATATTATAAATATCATTACCGAAGGAATGTCATCCAAATAGCCGAGTCTTGGTTTACCCGGTGCCCAACCGGGACCCTTGAAGGGTATCCAAAGCTTATTCTTCCAGCCTTTGGTGGAATACATGTTTGCGATAATGACCTGCCAATGATGCAGTTGCAAGTAGAAGGGGTTATAGCTCTGCACCGGCTTCACCAAACCATAAACTGCCGGCTCATTCGGGTCCTCGGCTTCAAAAGTACCTAACATTCTGTCCCATAACTAATAGAAAGTTATTTACATTAATATTAATAAAAGAGTAATAACTGGAAAGTCGTATATAAATAGCATACTATGAATATCCCGGCATAGTTTTTGTCCACATATTTCCTATTTCGAGCTATAAATACGTTCAATAATATCATTGGAATTGGAGAAAAAAACAATTTAATGTAAATAAGAGTCAATCAGTTTTGTTATTTACTAATCTGGGACTAAATCTGGGAATTTCTAAATTCAGTCGAATACTGATTATCAATGCTTAACCTGAGCTGAATTTCCTGTAAACTTATGTTAAGATATAAAACATAACAATTCTAATGAACATATTTTAACCGAACATTAATTAACCAAATATTTAATAATTCATTAAAAATGTATTTTAATTTCAAATATGTTTGAGTTCAATAACTTTCGCAAATTGATTGAAATGTTCAATCAGTTCATAAGAATAAAACAATTATAACGTATTGATAGATAAACTATACTCAAAATATCTGCTCTCTTCAAATACATAACCTGGTACTATACGATGTGCTATAAAATAATATTGCACAGGTCAAATATTACCATGATGAACGCGGTGATGACTGGGTGAATTGAGAACGAATTCCAGCGGACCCAGTGTTGTGATGACTTCTGTGTGCAGCCAAAGCATATAAAGCTCTCCCAACTGCAAGTGGGCTAAGAAGACCGGCGGAGGGATTCCCGTCAGTGCCAACGGAACGTATGTTATCTGCAATCAATGTGAATCAGATTCGAGAAACTATTCATAAATATCCGGAGCATTTCGAAGCAACAATTCAGTGTTACCCAAGCAGTAAAAGGTTGGAGTACAGCCTGTCTGAGTCCGGCGACTAGGGTGAAATCCTCAGCGCTGTGATGTGCCTGATGTATGGCCCAGATGAAATTCACTTCTGTTATGATTTTACAAATAAATTATAACTATTTTTCCTAAAAATAAATTCTAATGACAAGACTAGCCGTGTGCGAGCCTATGGGCCCAATAGAATCCCCAATCAATAAAGAACAGGCAGAACCACCAGGTCCATAAGGAATCCCAAGCAAGTGTTGTCAGTCGGAAATGTTCGTAAACAAAGCAATAGACTATGACTTCAAAACTTCTAATATTGAGTCTGAAATGAAAACAAATGTTTGTTTAAATTAAACATAAGTTAAAAACAAATATTAATAGTCTTATTGCTTTACTGTGAGTGCAATCATATTATGATAATTATCTAAACAGTAACTAAATATTGAAAATAATAAATATTAATATTGATTCTATTCATACGTATACTTGTATTGTCAGCCTATCCTCCAAATATGTTATCGGTGCAGTGTTAGCTTGATCGTATATTTTTTTATACACCCTTGTTCCATATACTGTACCTGTATACTATAACCGTATAATGTATTGTAATTTAAATATTAATATATTGATCTGGATTATTTGACAAACAGTCTTTTGATCTGAACGAATACGAAATGCAAACAATTCTAAACTGTTGAGTCCATACAGCGAAATATGGACTGTAGAGTAACTAATGGTGAGAACAGTGACCCCAATTGAAATTTTTACTTTTTTGTGTAACTTTGAAATGTGTTTCGATTGAGTTGAGAGCCTGTAATAAGAAGTGACCGACTTTTCTCATTTTGGTCTGTCTTCACATATTTCTTGGGGTCATTAGACTATAAACAAAATAAAACTCGATTTTTAGTTATCGTTTTCAATGCCGTTATTTGAAATGTATTCATATTAAGCAAAAGCATTCAAATAATAATCGTTTCTATTTTCAAACTTAAATAATAATACTTTTAATATGAATTGATTGAAATGTATTGTATGTATTGAAAGCTGAAAGTTGTTAACAATAAGAGTTTGATTGACCAATTTTACAAATATTATACTGTAGGGTATTTTTACTGCATTTTCATATAAATTCTGTGTAATATTTGATGTAGAGTCTGGTCAGTCAACTTAATAGCACAAATAGTACAAGTAATTGTGCCGGAGGTGATAGCATTTTACTTGCAGTATATCTATAGTATTGAATACTATCAGGAAGTGAGAGATGAAATAAAAAAAAATAATTTTCATGAATATAATTATGATTTCTATAAATAATAATCACTTTCAATAAAATCATCGAAAATATTGAATAATAATTCACTTAATATTCATTTAAATTCCAATTATTAGCCAAAATCAAAATTAACTCTATTTCTCGAGTCTTCCTGTTTTCGATTTGATTTCAATTAATTAAAGTCAGAATTAATTTATAAATACTTTATTTTTGAGGAAATTCGTGTTAATATGCTTTCAAACAATGCATTCCTCGTCCATCTTCTTTCAGATGTAATTAAAGTTATTTTCAATATATGCGTCAAATTTTAAGATTATATTGGCTTAAGATATGTTCAATAGAATGGTTGGAATTTTTATTTTTCAAACTGAAAACTATGACAATTCACAAAAATTCATAATTAATGAGAATTTTCTTAAGAATCTATTGACAGACATAAGTAGAGCTGACAACTAAAGAGTTAGTTCCTATGTATTGCAGATTAGAAGCATTTGGAGATATATCTGAATACCTATTGGTAAAATATCAGCATACAGTTGTTTACAGCATCTCTCTTGTTTATCTGAAAACAGGAAAGTTTGATTAATTAGCTTGATTATCAAATTCTTGAACAATGAATCTCTTGTAAATACCGTTTGCACAGTAGATACTTTTCAAGACCGCCCAGAAATAGTGTAAAAATTTATTGTTTTCTATTCTAGGGGACAATCAACTGTCAAACTTTTGACCCGTGTGTTAATGGTCACTCCAAGAAATTAGCAAGCTTTATTGTCCGAATCAATTATCAAATTTATTATCATTTTCTACTGATTTATAAACATCTTAATGACTAAAACTTATTGAAAGATTTTTAAAGTTAGTACAAGAAAAATATCTTTTAATCAATTGATCTGGTAATTGCCCCCGAAATTTTTCAAATGGCCCTGCTATAGTTGATATGGGTTTAAAAATCTCGTATTGATCTGTACTTTTAAAAAAATATCAATATTTAATAGGTTTGAAACATAAATTTTGATTTTTTTTCTACTATAAAAATCGCGCCAAAGCTCAAACTGAGACATGTCTTTGTTGATCAATGGCTTTACCACGGATGTGATACAGATGATATTTGAAATGTTTTGATATATTTGAGAACATCAATAACTAGGCTTATTTTATGCCAACTTTCATAGCACCTCTAATTATAGCAATAATTAATTAGAGTTTAAATTAAACTTTGATTCTATTATATACTTCTCTATGTATGTACTGTATGTATGTCTCTATCCAAGTGCTATTGAAAGTAATAATAATAAAACAATTGAATGCAAAGAAACACTTTTATTGCTAATCCAAAAGGATATTGAATTATATGCAGAGAATGTATACAACAATAGCGAAGCAATTAATGAACGCCTAATTATTTCAAAGGCATCTCAAGCCAGCAATCATTAGCTTCATTGACGAGTGTTTGCAGCAAACAGTAGGATATAAAACATCAATAGTAACGGAGATTATGTTTTAGGACTGCGATCTTTCAGCTTCCAAGTTGTTTGCTGTTATTTTGATGGATTGAATGGCATATGAACTTATAGTGAGTTTTTAGCAGGTTCCATTTCTAAAATTGCATATCTTTTAGAATATTTATAGAATTGTTGTTTAAGCCGACACATTTATTCTTTAAATATCAAATTTTTGGTTTAGATTTATTCATTGATTTATTTTTTTTCGTGAATTGAATTCACTTTAAGTTAATTCAAATAAATTTTGAGAATTTAATAGTAAGTAAACGTTTGTTTGATTTGGTTAACCCGTCTCAACACAAACACCATAACATTTTACTGTAGTAGAAACAAGAAGCAAACTATAGTATAAGCTTGGATCATTTGAGGATTGAAGCAGAAGCTATGTATTTATTGATTTCAAATATAAAAAATAAATATCTTTTGATTTATGAGTCAATAAATATTATAAAGATTTGTTCAAAATATACGACTTCTTAAGATTTAGAATAAATGATGGAATGAAACAATCGATACAATCAATGCATACAACTATTTATAAATAGAAGAGTTCAGTTGAATTGCGAACAGTGAGCAAGATTAATTCAATGGATATATCAATAATTCATATTTAATAGAATTTCTCATAGATTTGCATTAATTGCGCGACAATTCTCTCATTTAATAAATGAATTCATTATTTTTAGGGATGAATAAAAAGATTACCTCAAACATTCTTGGAAGACTCCCTGGCCAATTGATGCGATCGAGTCATTTAGTCTGAGAATCGATTTTCCTCTAAGCAGTCGAATGCCGTTCTCAGCGATGGCAAGACTGACGAAAATCGGAAACATCTGTGGAATAAGAAAAACAAGATTTGATTCATCAGTCAAATCGATTCTAATTTTCGCATAAGATTTCTCTTTGGAATTAACTGTTAGTTTAGTTCTACACAAAACCCATACAACAAATAGTTAAACACTATTATAATATTGTTTGTAATATTTATTCTTTTTTTTAGTTTTATTTCATTTAGTAATTCAGTAAATTATAAATAGTTTGTAATAAGATATGAAACAAAACTTTTTCTGATTTAGTTCACTATATCTTTCAATTTCGAGTTCACTTTATTTTAAAAATATTTTCCAATTTATATATTTTTGCTTAAATTCAAGCCTTAAATGATATAATTATTGAAAAGAAGACAATCTCTTACCTCTTCGACATACCGGGGAACCACTTTAATGTCCGGATACATACATTCCGAGGGAAGCACTAAATAAAATATTTTTCTGCATTTGTCTAAAATAAAGATAAATATTTGAAGGGCTTGTGTTAGCAGTTGGCCCAACATTGCGAACAAATAGATTTGTTATCAGTGTATTCAAAGTCACATCAGATATATCGATCATTAGATCTCTTTTTCTCCAACTCTTCTCAACTGAGTTCACACATTCTTGTGGCACATATTTTCTAGTTATAGCCAATGTTCTAATGCATTGCCAGTTATGCCGTAATATCGTAACTTAGGCTCAGTTACCTCTCCGCGCATTTCCCAAAAACGATACTAAAATAAGCTTTTATTACTGGACTCAAGAGTATTGTCGGTCAGAAACTAAGATATCCAACCAAACCATGAATAGTCTGTGACGTTATTTGCCCTAAATTTGAAGCAATGAACGAAATTTTGGTAAAATAGGACCCAAAGCAACACATTATATAATATAAGATTTGATATGCAAGTGAGCCATACGTTTGTCGATCAAAACAAGTATATTTAGGACACTCTCTAACGTATTATATCTTTGCTTCCATTCCTTTGCACTTACAGTATGTTTAACTATGAGAACAACATCTGATTATCTCAAGTGTTTTGGATATCTCTTCTATATTGTTAGTCCCGAAGAGTCTTCATTCGAAAGCGTGCAATCAGTTCCCGATTATGTCACAAAAGTCATCCCATTTTTTGTTTCTCTTATTATTATCGAACAATTCATCGCTTTTTTCAAAGGCTTTCGTTTAATCCGAATCAACGATGCGATCGCATCACTATCTCAGGGAGTTTTCATGGAATTGACCAAGTATAGTATACCATTCTTTTACTTTAGATCGACTTCTGTTAATACAATAATTAATTTTCATTTTATTCGAATAATTGAATCAATTTTTGATCATTTTTCAGAACATTATTCAAGAGCTTAGCCCTAATGTATTACATCTATATCTACGAGAATTGGCGCATATATTCTCTGCACTGGCAAAGCACAAGCACCTGGATATTAGCATTCTTGCTTGTTGACTTTGGTTTCTATTGGATTCATAGGATAACTCACGGTTTGTGTACTTTTCTAAAGTTTTCCACAAATATTCAAATTCTCGATTGTTTTCAGATGTGTTTATTGCAATCCTAGGAAAGTCTGATTTCATTATATAATTCATTTGTATTAAGTTCTAAAGTTTTAAATGACCGGTATTTAAGATCAAAGTTCAGACAATTCTGAGATAGGCAAATCTATAATTAAACATAAAGCTAGCATGTTCACAATTAAACACATTATTCAAATCGGATTCGATAAAAAAAACTCAAAAAAAGTTCTGATTCTTTGTAATCATTTTCATTGAATAAGTTCTGTGTTTTCAAAACTTTAATGCCTATGTGGCCAGAGAGGATACTAGAGCCGTTTGAAAATTCAGTTAATTTGTAGCCACTTTATCAATGCTTACAGAGATAGGCAATGGATCCGACGACAGGGGTACAAACAATTTTTTTTGGTCCAAAAGTGCCCCCATTTTCGAGTTTTTCCGCCAAATCATCGAAAAACAGAGGGGGTCAGCCTCAGACAAAATCCTAGGTAGGGGTTAACCCCCTCTACCCCCCATTGCCTATCTCTGCAATGCTTAAATGGATTCACTTTAAACTGTTTGTATGACATCCCTAACCCATTTTGAATGAGCTTAGAATAGAAATTCTCGCCTAAAAACTCATTTAAAGCTTTGAAATCTAATAGCATTTCATTCAAATCAATCAATATTTCGATGTTTTTCTGACAAATATTAAGTTATGAGTCATTTCGTCGAATTTTACATTAAAGCCAATGACTATATGAGAGCTTAACTGAATTTGTCAAATGATGATACAATTGATATAACTATAAACTTCCAGAATATTTATCTGAACTAGTGATGGAGTCAATTAACTAGTAATGACTCCACTATCACTGTTCATGTAACCGATGAACATGGTTAGTTTTCTTCAAAGCTATAATATGATTAAAATAATAAACTCATATAAAACCAGTTCTGTCGCCTTTAATAGCTGTGCTCATTGTTTAATAAAATTGATAGAGCCTGGTACAGTACGGGTACAGTACGAGTACAGTACAATGAGATCCAGTACTCTCTCCAAAGCATAATTATATTTTATTTTTACAATTTTTATTGAAGCGAATTCTGACAGCAATACTCTTATTTCAAACAACTGATGAGAAATTACAAAAGAAATTAATTAAATAAATAAAAAAATATTTATATTTAACTTTGTTTGAAGAGTACTTTTATTGCTATTATTATATTATAATTTATATTTTGTATATATTTTTCATCAGAGATGCGGAAATCGAGGGTCTAATGGATCCTAAGATGCAATTAAATTATTTTATAATCTTTGAGTTTGGCTAAAAAGTTCCTGAAATTAATCACTTGTTCCCAAACCAGGTGCTCGAAAATACATGAAAAAATCAATTTAATTTCGAGACTCAGACTCTTTCAATATTTTGTCCCCACCTTAGGTACTCCTGTTTCTAATGTCAACACATTTTGTAAAAAGATTTTTTGCAACAAATTATGAATTCATTTCAATTATAAAAGAAAACTAACAATGATTTTATGGCTTATATTATATTTGGATCCAAAAAAAATATTAATAAATAAAAACAAAACTATTTTTACAATAAAGAAATGATTGAACTGAAAATTTTTTCTTTATAAAAGTAGGAGTGCGCAAGCTAAGCGGAATTAATTTAATAGATTAAGATAAAAGATCAGGGGCATTTTGAAAAGCTTATCCAAAATCGAAGACTTATCTAAAACTCAGCGAATTTGTCCACAATTTTTCTCCTATTTTTATGATTTTCAAAACACAGACCTTTCAATGAGAGTCTTGCGTATCACAAGTTTTTCACTGAAATCAAAATAATAAGCATTTGAACTGATTTTGTTTTGATTTTGTAAAGAATGTTCAGTTGAAGTATAAACTGAGCTTAGCTCAACTATTAATGTCAACAATTAATTATCGAATAAATAATACCTCAAATTCTGATCATTAATCCAGAAGTGAATCTATTCTGGGCCGCACATCAGGTTCATCACAGTTCACAGGAGTATAACCTGACGACAGCACTTCGTCAATCTGTTCTTCACCTTCTGCTCCAATACGTAAGGATTGATATAAATCTTCAATAATATTCAAATATATCCGGATATCCGTTAGTTTATATGTGAATGCATTTATAATTTCGTTATTAAAGGAAAACTACAAGCTTTTGTAAACCGGCTCATTTTAACAATTGATAATTGTGGCTAGCTAACAATTATTCTAGAAATGATCCGCATCACTACTGTCATGTGGTGGCAAAAGTTGATTTACTAAAGTTTAATCGATTTTTGAAAAAATGTATTAAAAATACAATAATTTTCTCAAACCGACGAAATTAAAAAAGAAATGCAACCACGTAAAACTATTCATGCAAACTGTTGAAGATCTCAATAAAGTGCTTAATCTATTTCCAGATTCTTTACCTGCCGTTAGCTCTGGTCATACCTCCGACTGTATTCCTAGTGCACAACCAGTTCAATGTTCTCTACCAATTCTGGATACACACAGAAGTGATCAAAACATTAGGACCGTTAGAATATATATTGAACACACCCAGTCATCATAGGGTGCACCATGGTACTGTTCATATACATTGTAGACTCGACTTCTATTTCCCTATTTTTATTCATTTGATTTGTATTAAAGGCCGAAACAAATACTGTTTGGACAAGAATTATGGGGGAGTTCTCATAGTCTGGGACCGAATGTTCAACACTTTTGAATCGGAAAGAAATTATATTTCGTACGGATTGACAGAAAATATAAATACATTCAATCCATTCGCCATTCAATTCAATCACTTCTACTATATATTCAAAAAATTAAAAAACACTAAAGGCTTGAAAAATAAAATGTATTGTCTATTTGCTGGCCCGGCTTGGAATGTGGGCACAGGGAGACTAGGCGATAGTGAGCAACTGTTAGACAACCAAGACAAATATAAATATGACCCACACATTCCTATTACATATAAATTATATATTTTAATGCATTTTTCAATTATAATAATAATTCACACAAACCTAATGCAAGCAATTAATGTGTTAACCCATTATAAGGCAATCATTTGTTCGCTTTTTATTCTCATGTCATTAACTTCTTTTGGTTTTATAATGGACTGCAAAAAGTGGTCCAAATCTATGGAAATGTTTCGATGCATTGCTTTTATATTTGCGGAGAACAGAGTGTTCAACAGTATAGTCAACGATCATAATTATTATTCAATACTTTTAATCCAGTACATATTCTTCTTTTCTATTCTAATTCTATTCCTCGACTTCATTACAATTAATTATAAATCTATTTATGTCCGCAAAAAATATAAATAAAGTGAACCTAAAGTCAACCTAAAGTGAACCCAAAGTCAACCGAATTCATTCATTCATTCATTCATTCATTCATTCATTCATTCATTCAATGGTTTTATGACTTTTGCAAAAGAATTTTAATGTCTTTATTAAATGTTTTAGAATTAGACTCAATGTCTGTCTCAGATGTCATCACTAATTGGAAAAGTGTTAGAATTAGTGCTGTCTATGAGATAATCATTATTACAATATAACGAGTAAAGTGTTTGTTAACGAAGCCTTAAAAGTTAATTTTAGAGCTTATATGAGAATTACTGTTCCGTTTCAGGGAATTGTCACATAATTGAGTCACAAATACAAACACAATATAATAATGATTTACGACTGACTCCACTGTTTGTATTGTTTGGCATTCGCTTCACTTAATCCATATCTTGAGTGCCCTTTAGTTCGATTAAATTCCAATAAAACCAATACATTTGGCACTAACTGTATGTTTGTAAGACTCAGGAAAATCATGTTTACACAATTGTCTCTAAATTGTATCCACGCAATACTGACTAAGTACAACAAATTAAGTTGTCTTGGTTAACATTCCATGTGCTGAAAATACATTACCTGGGCAGTTTAATTATGAATATTGGGATGTATAGCATAAGTGACAAAAAAAGTAAAAAAAAATACAATTAATATAAGTTTCAAATCGAAACTATATTTATTGGGCGACTCATAGAGTCATATAAAACAAGATTAATGTTTATAAATCATAGCAATTATGTGAACAAAAAAATTGAGGAAAATTTAATCTAACATTTGGTTTCGCAAAATATTTAAATTCATAAAAGATTTTTGTCTTAACATTAATCCAAACACTATTAGAGGAATAAATATAAACATAAAACGGAAATAAAGTCGAAACAACGGTTCAATTGGACCGACAGTCAAGAAATCACTAATACTTTAAACAATACTAACTCTGAGTTTTAAACTGTATTTCGAGTGTATTTCGACGACAAAGCTATGTATGAATCGGTTTAATAAGTAATTATAAAAACAAGATTTAAATATATAATGATTTGTCCAATGATTTCAATTATGACAAACCATATGTTTATTACATATAAAATAGTTATTTATTTTATTAAAGCGGAAAATATTTTAGTAGATGTGCTGCTCTTCTGAACTGATTCCGGTCACTAATTCTTCTAATTCTTTAATCCGTTTATCTTTGGCTTCGATTTGTTGTTCGAGTGAGTGAATTGTCGCGCACTGGGAGTGAAAGGCTGACCACAGCTACGGAATAGGATTTTGAATATCAATTAATAATTGATTTTGAAAAATAACTCTCTTTTAGACTGACCTCTCTCTCATTCTTTGGTGGAGGACTCAAATCTCTGGGTCTTTCGATCTCGAGTTTGATTCCATTGGTTATGTTATTTAAGTTATTTATATTCATATTATTATTATTTGAAATATTGTTAATATTTATACTATTATTCAAATTATTAATATTTTTGTTGAGAGGAGGCGATGGAGAAGACTCTTCGGCCGGAGTGTCCTCTTCCAGAGTGACGAATGTGGCCGTAGGTAAGTGCTTGACTGTAACGATATCACAAACGTTTATCGATTGCTTCTTGGGCTCCCTGTCCTTAACCCAGGGAAACTTTTTTCTGGGCGGAGGCGGAGATTCCGAACATTTTTCAATGAAATTATCGTTAAGTTTATTAATAAATGCATTCGTATTATTCGTATTGGTATTGGTGTCGCCATTCATGTCATCCTTTTCTCTGTAGTCGACAGCATTTTCTTGAGATATGAAAACAAATTTTCTTTCGTTATTCACATCCGATGTCTGCAAAATGTTGTCCGACTTAAACATAACAGGTTTGTTGGTTTTGGCTCCGACCCCAGTCTTCGCAATACACAAGTATATTATAGATTATCTGAATGCTTGTCAATACTATTCATCACTTCTAAGCAATTGTTTCATTGCATTACTAATAATAGCTTTATTTCAATAATTGATTTCACTTATCGTTAAAGATATGCTAAAATCCAAAGTGTTTTCAATTGACTCGAATTGACTTACTTTCAAATTAATCAAAACTGGGTTTCGATTCTTTCCTGACAGCCATTCTTCAGCGCTGAGAGCAGGTGTTGGCGCCGGAGTATCGGGAAATATATCTGACTGAAACTGTTCAGACTTTCGCGGCACTATCATAGAAATGGGCTCACACACGGGCCGGGTAGCATGTAATTTGTAGAATCTGTTAAACCGGTATTGCATTCAATTAATCTTAGGCGCCCTTAGAATTACATTTGTGTCATACGCACCGAAAGACTTCACATTTATAGACGTCGAGTCCTCTCTTAGGCATTACTCCTAAGCCTCGTTGTGGAAATCCAGTCAGCATTTGGTTAATATAGTGACAAAACGGTGGCTCATCTGTCAGTTCATAATATCGTATGTTTCCGTCGCCTTTGCCTGCGATGTAAACCATTCGCGTGTCGTTGTCATAGTATGGGAACAAAACCCCAGACGAAGAGTCGATATTCTCAATGGTTAGCGGTTCGGACAAGTCGTGCGTCGACCAGACAGCCCATTGTCGGTCACTATAGCGCGAGAATCCTGTGGTGAACAGTCTTCCGCTGTCACCCAAGAAGACGACCCGCGAAGCCTTTGAGCCGCGATGACAGAGACCTGAATTAACAACTGTTCCTTTTCTCGGGTCTATTACTCGGATGATCTTGTCTTTACAAGTTGTGGCCAAAAGACTTCCGTCGCGATTGAATGATGACGAGTGAATCACATCCGGGTGACAGTCGATCACTCGAACTGCCGATCCTTTGCTTACATTCCAAACGATTAGAAGATAATCAAAACCAGTTGACACCAGTATATTGTCAGCAGTCGGGTGCCATTCGATATAACTGACTCGTCTCCTGTGTTCTCTCAAATCCATGACCGGTTCGGTTAGATTTCTCTGTTGTAGTCCTTCGTCCGGAATATACCATATCTTTATAGTGCAGTCGTCAGAGCACGAGGCGATCACATTGTCGTTGAAGGGATTCCACTTGAGGTCCAGGATAGGACCCCTATGGCCAGTCACTCGGCCCGCATTCACTTCTATGCGACCGAACTTTAGAGTGGAAAGCAATACAAGAATAGCAGAATTGAGTCAACTCTTGGCCCGAATTCAATGCCAACAAAATGTTTTGCTTTAATACTAATAAATCTTAATTTAGGTTTTGGTTAACATTTGCTTTTTAGAGCTCTTTAAAGCTTTAATACAAGTCTCATAAGAATGTAAATCTAGTCATAACTACATATATTAATATATTAATAGAGAGTAAATGACATTCACTTACTTTATTCTCTGGAAAGACAATAAAACTGCCTCCGCCTGAGCTCTCGGTGCAAATAGCAACGAACTGCAAAGAAATGCAAAGAAATACAAAGAAATACAGTATAATATGAGTTCAAAATTCATGCATTCAATTGTTTGCGTATTATTTAATTATAAATTGATTTCTCATAAATACCTTTGGATTGACTGCACAGAAATTAGAGTCATGAGCATTCTTGGTGATCTTCAGATTGTCGTAACACAGCTCCTTTTTAGCCACAGTTCCGAACACATGACGGAATTTACTGCTTCGGACGCCTTTGAACAGTGTCTGCAATATATGAGTGAAAAATATTGAATTTTCCTAATATATTCCAGGAGTTCAGAAATGATGCAGGCTTATATGTAAAGGGAGAGTAGCTTTTTGAATGGCATTCACTCGTCTATACCTTAACACCACTTCTTTGAGACATTATTCGGAAGAAATTAAATGAAAAAACAAATGATTTGATAATAAAAATATGATTTATTGATGTGTTTGTGTTTATGTGACGGATGTCATAAAAATAGGAATATTTTTGCGATGATATCACATAATAATGACTTAAATGTTAAGTAATACGAGTAATACGAGTGATAGTGGTGTTGGATATTATATAATAGTGCTGGTGAGAGAGCACAAGAGCTGCACAGGCAGTGAGCACTTGATTGTATGATTGGTATATTTGGTGTTAAGAGCGATAAGACGATCACAACTGCAAACAAACTGCGATATAATGTCCAGCAATTGCGACAAAAGGCAAGACAAGTCCCAACAGCCCAAACAGCAGTGTTGTAAGGGTTGTTCCCTTTGCTCTAAATACTGGTAAACTAGAAGACTATTAGAAACAAAGTTAGTCCAAGCAAAGTGTTATATGCATTCATTCATTGGTTGTACGCTTTGCTGATTATGTTGTAATCGAGAGGAAAGGCATTGACTTTAATTCACTGTCTATTGGCTTACCTTTTCTGAACTGCTATTCAATCCGTTCGGTTCTAACATTTGGGCAAAACTTTGCTCTAAAATAGACTAAAATATTATGAAATATCTCTAAAATAGGCGACAATTCTCAAAGTTCGCACAATTATCTAAAAACCGTATATTATATTAAAACTCAATAATATAGACAAACATTTGATTAGAATAAGCATTAGATTAAGAATAATCAGAAATTGACTCAAAAGTAAATATAACTCATTATCTGATCGTCTAAGCGATGGCTTATATGCTTTGGTTCTGGTTTTGGTCGAAGTCTTGGCTCAGAATAGCAAACACAGAGATATTAGAAGAGTATAAGCAGAGAGGGATAGGACTCCGGGAGACGAGCTTTTAATTGAGGAAAGGCAGGAAAGGCGACGCCCAGCGCGCACACACACACACACACACACACACACACACATGACTTTGCCTTGCGTTCAATGCATTTGAAAGTTTGGCAAATGTTTTGCATATTGTGCTCAAAGACTGCTCAATGTGCTCATCAACGCATCCATACAGTCCTCTCTTTGATTGGAAAAGCACTGGAATTGTAGTTAAAAATAAGACCAAAACGTTATAAATAATATAAATATTACGAATTGGTGTACGAGTTGTGCGAGTCGTGACTCACAACTGTGTTGTCAGCAAACGATTCACAACTGGTGTTAAACATCGCGTATATGTCCTTAAAGAGTAGCACAAAAACATAAACACTGAGTCAATAAACTTTGCTTGAGTTCAATTCAGTATTTACTCGGAATCAGAATTAGAGAAAACATTGAATTAATTAACGTTTGGACTAAAAGTAGTAATAATTATAATTAAATAATTTGTTCTAATTTTTGCTTTTAATAACATTTTTGATGATTAAGAGCTGTAATGAGTGCTCGAAATAATGCTTTAAACACAACCACTGATTAACAGCACATGCATTCAAAGCCCGGCCAATCAATACATTCATATTTATTAGTCTTAGTCTTAGTGTTAATCAATTATAAATCCAATCGTTTGGCCGAAACTCAATTTAAATGATAATTAATATTAATATAAATAATTGAAATAATTGTACGAAAAAATCAATTCATTAATAAAAACGATTTTCTGATTACAACGTCTGAACAGTAGTTAACAAAACAAAATTCAAAATATAATTATTATTATAATGAATGAGAGATGAGTTTCAGATTTGTTTTGTTGCAAAAGAAAACTTAAAAGAATAGAATATATTGTGTCCTAAAAGTACTTCTATTATGAAAAGTGTAATAAAAATGTGTTTCAGAGAACAAAATGATAATTAATGACAGCTTTTGGTCGTCTTCGTAGAGACCAAAGCATATCCACGTCTAATCTGCTCCGGGATCGCCATCGTCTGGCAATTTTCGTTTCTGACCCCTGGGCGTAGACTCTTCTTCGTCTTCTTCCTCGTCGTCGAGCTCTTCCTCGTCGTCGTTAGCGTCGGGATTGAAGTCTTCGCCTTCGCTTTCCTCCTATGAATGCAAACACAAAACAAACATTGAATTCAACCGAAACTCAATTCCAATGCAATGACAATACGCTTACATCGATGTTATCATTGGCCAGATATTTGAGATCTACTTCGGCCTCGACTTCATCGTCGTCGTCGTCATTCTCCACGTCCTCATCGTCTTCTTCGTCGTCTATATTGACGTCTTCGTCATCGTCTGGAATAGAGTCAAACGGATCAGAGATTATGAAAAATGAACTGAAATTGAGTTAAGCTTAACATCATTTGAGAGTTTGACACAAATTCAAACTGAAATCAAGACTTATTGCTCGCCTATTGATGGGTCGAACAGCTGTTACTCATCGCATGATTTATATCACAAGAACTTAATTAAAGTTTGACTTAATTTGCAATTTCTAATAGAGTTTCGATTACTTTACAGCAAAAATATCAATTGAGCGCTGGTTTTGAGTTTAAAATAATTTGTTAATTATTTTCATCTAAAATAGTCTCAACTTTGAGATACGAAGTGCTGGAAAATTAGAAAACTTAGTCTGACTTCACATTGGATTAGATGTTCAAAAGGGGTCAAAGTTTAAGGTATAATAAGTTCTCTAACTTTTGGTTCAATTTTGAGTATTATTTAAATATATAGTTATAAAGAAATTCAGAGCTTTGGTGCAGACCTTCACTGTCGCCCTCGACATCATTGCCCTCGTCGTCATCATTGATATCTTCCTCGTCTGCCTCCGAGTCCTCGGCCTCCTTCTCCTCTCTGTCGAAACCGTCCAAATATTTGAGACACGAAATGAGTGCAAAGACTTTCTCGCGATAGTTGTCGACCGAAGTCACGTCACAATTGAAAAGATCCAAATTCTTAAGGTTTTTGAACTCTTTCTGCGAATAATTGGAACCCAAAGGTTTAAAATCAAAGCGAAAGCAAAATGACTGCAAATGTCTTTACCAGTGGTTCTAATGTCTCGATGTCTTTGATTTTGTTTCCACTCAGATTCAAATGAGTCAGTTTAGGGCTTCCGCTCAATAGGTTGAGTCCACCCGATATCCTGTTGTCACTCAACTCTAATTTCTTGAGATTAGGCAGTTTGGGAAAGCCCTTCAAACTGGTCAGACCTACGTTTATAAGGCTCAGTGTCTCCAAGTTTACATAGTCTTCGCTCAGTCCCACAATGTTAGTGCTGCGACAGTTGTCTAGGTTTAGGTCTTTTATCTGTAATACCGATATGTCATTAGAAGACAACTAAATCGATAACAAACTTAGCAATAGAGTCAGGCAAATGAATTAGAGTCTGGGTCTGAATGTGCCGATGCTTTGGCCCAATTGTCTTATATTGAAATTGAAGCCAATCCAAGCCAACCAATCGGCGAACAACCGAATGAACTCAAATACTGTTTGAACAGTGCTTTTGCGCACAAATCGTTTGGTTGGCAAACAAGTAGTTGTGAGAGCGGAGGGAATGGTAGGAACGGAACAAATGGCAAAAAGTGACGTCGAGTGCGATTGAGAGCGCATTTGTTACTAACGACGACTTAGTTTGAAATTATGGTTAAATTGCAGACCAAATGGTTGACCAAATTTAAGGATAATTTTTTGAATCATTTGAAAACATTTAAGACTTAAAACCATTAGAATTAAGTCATATATAAGGAGGCAATGAATGAGAGAAATAAATGATTTGAAAGTTTAGCTGAAAGTGAATCCAAACTAATAGTGCTTTCGAGCGATAGAAGAGCAGAGAAGGCATAGAGTTATAGAAGTGTTGGCAAAGACTTGGAGTTTAGGCTCAAATACTGTATATATAAAGAGAGCGTTTGAGTTAAGGCGCACTTTAGGTGAGCTGTTTGGCTGTGGATACCAGTGCTAACAGTACTAACAGTGCTGGCAGTACTACTGTAGTAACACTAACAGTTTCGTGCGTTTGGTCTGTGCTATGCTTTGCTGTGCCATTATATCAGTCCTATTGAAAGGCATGCTATCCTATGCAAAGCCAACTCCCAGTTCTGTGGTCTTAATGAACGCCACGTTTGAAACTCAATTCAATTGATTTCATAGCCATTAAGACATTAAGCGCTCATATAATCCAATTCCCGACTCATGACTGCATTGACTCCATTGCTATATGAATTGAATTCGGGTGAGAATTATGATTGTCTTGAATACTATTAAGTCATTACTCTTTCTCTCAAACAAATACAAGTGTTTGCACACAATATGGCTGACAGAGCCTGACTCTGAGACTGCCAGTGCAGTGCCAGTGCTGTGCCAGAGCAGTGCCAGTCCATACAGACTGTGCATATGAGAGCATTGATTAGCACTCATACGTAAATGCCGTCCAATCCAGAGATTGTTATACAATGCCAATGCAATCCCGGACCTGACTGACCGACCGACCGAAAGCACTTGTACTGCTCGATAGTCTGTTCCCAATCCATGTGCGGTCAGACAGTCCATGCGTTAGACTCAGACATAACATTAAGTGTCAAAAGAGTAGACATAAGCGTAAAGTCAGACAAACGATAAACTATTGGATCACTCGATAGACACAAACAGTAGTCAATCATATGTTCGACACAAGCATTGCCTACCGTTCCTCCATTCAGTCCATCCATTCATTCATATAATTATTATTAATATTTATATAAATCATAACTAAATTGTTGTCATTATTGCAATCAATACTAAATACAAGTAATCGACAAAACATATCAATATTTGTCTTAAAACTGATTATAAATACAACAAAAAAGTCAAACAAAAATGTTTTGCGAAAAAGACATAAAAATTGTTAGCATTTAAACAATTGATTAATAATTAAGAAACGATTAAAAGAAAATATTTGTCTAAACTGACTGTCGGTTTGTGTTTACCGATTGAAAGACTGTAAGACTGAGTGTCAGTAATAGCGATCACGTGTTGGGAATGGCTTTGGCTTTGGATTGAATGCATTGAAAGCAGTGTTTATGTAAACTTAGCTTAAGTACATTTATGGGACAATTGGTTGCAATTAAGTGATTATAATAACTGTCGTAATAGTGATTGAATGCATACCTGACTGGCATTTCTGCCCCTCTTCTCCAATTCGATCCTCTTCTCCATATTATATCGAAATACACCGAATCTTAGCTTCAATTCAATTCAATAGAGTATTGCAATGCGTTTATGCCTTCAATGCCGGCCTTTCACTGATCGTCAATAGGCTCGACAGCAGACCATAGACCATAGACTGCGTTCAATGCAATAGCAATACGAACACAACGATTGTCTCAACGTTAGAGCAGAGCGTAAGAGCGCGCGATTGAGGCAGACCTGCACTGCAAACACAAACAACGATTCAATGTCTGAACAGCCAATCACTGCACACATCCGAAGCTTACGTCACTGCCTATCGCTATATAGTTGTAGAGACAGACCAATAGCATATCGTCTGTCAATGTTTGCCTCACTTTTGCCCCTTTCTCTCCGTTCTCTCCATTCGTCCCAACTTTACAACAGAAATACAATCCAAACAATTGAATCAATTTTTCTAATTATAAACAATTTCACACTTTTTATATCAACTTTAGCCGCAATTAGTATTGCATACGCAGTCTTCCAGAGTTAACCCATTGAATGACCAGTGAATCCATTTCTCCTTTCACTTTCTCTATAGAGGCAGTATATAGATTCATCATTCTTGTACCACCCTACTCATTCCCAGCCAGAAAGGAAGAAAAGCGACCGAAAGTCGAGAAATTTGAACACGACTGTCCTCTATATCCTCAAATTTAAGAGCATGCACAATTTTAGTAATTTACAATTTTCGATATTTTTGGCTAATATTGGATATGAGGATAATTGACATTCAATGTTGGCACCAGACTGCTATACACTTTCGTATTATTCTTTTTTCAGACTATGCTAATGATATTCTATATTATATGCCATGTTATCTATGGAAATAATTTATATTGTTAAATGGATCTCAATGTTAAGCTTGTTAATTCTTATTGCAAATTAAGCCATTCTTATTAAATGGAAAAACAATTAATTATTTGGGAAACTTGTGTGCTGTGGCGTTAACACAATACTGTTCTACCTTGTTTCGGATATTTTCATCTGATTGGATGAGAATAACAAATGTTAATATTTATTATTTTTTTAGATAATTTTCTTTAAGTCAATTCTTATACTCAACTTTAAATTATACCCTGAACAATAATTATTAAAGAATTGGCAACAAATTGAACCTGGGTCATATTGATAATAAAATCTAATTTTTAAATCTCGAATATAAGACGAACGCATAGTATTGCAAATATTGTCATATATTATAATTATCGCAAGAATAGTACCGATCAGTTCAGTTCAATTATCAAAGATGCAAGATGATTATATTCTCTAGCCTTGTATACAGAACTTCCTCTAATTATTCCAATAGTCAGCTAAATTGCACCCGCAATAAGTCCAGTTCCAAATGTGCGCCCGTAGGTCCAGTTGATTGACAGATGATCCAGTACATATTGATTAATCATATAATAAACGGTTGATTTTTTAAATCATGATTAGTATCAAATCTAATAAGCTTGCCTGGACCATCGACCCGGAGCATCAGAGCATCAGAGCATACATGGCTTTCACTCAAATTATTATAAAAGTTATCGATATTTTTGTTTACATTTCTTGAGAACTCTCTCAGTATTTGTCAGTTCTTTAATCGATTAATGTTAACAATGAGAAGCTCTCCGTAGAGTCAAGTGCTTCAGAAAATTGTAGAAGAATGAGAACCAGATCAAGCTATGGTGCTTTAGAGGACTTTTAACCAAGGTTCAATATAACACTGTGTATATCGTAAACACAATGTGTGTATAATTCTGACAATGAATTTACATATAATTGTTGTCTTTCATAAATAAAGCCAATTCTGTCTAATATCTCACTTAATCTGATTGTTATTTATAAGGATCAGGTAGGTTTAATATTTAAAAAATACGTTCGCTATACTGTATAAGCCAATCTGAAACAATGAACCAGGGTGATTGTGTACTCACTGCAAAGCAGGTCATTGTAAGTGTATTTGTGTTTAAATAACTGAATATTATATAAGAATTTAAAACAACAATAATTGCTATCGAAATAAGCGCTGTATAGCTGGAGGTCTACACAAATCCTTTGTAATGATCACTAAATTAAGGTCTGATCAGTTCATTCAATCATTCAATATATTAATAAGTCATTTATGAAAATAGGATTTGAGCGACAAATCTGTTATTTATATTATATTTATATTAATATTTCGTAAATATCATAAAAATTATTATAATTTGATTTTGCAATCGATTGGGTTTAATGACTCATTCGCTGCAACTTTTATACACTTTATATAAAATTGTTTTTAAACTATTTTTTTTGTAAAAAATATATTTATTTAATAAAAATTAAATTATTTCTCAAATATTTAGTTTATTATTAAAAATAATGATTTGATTGAATACTGAATTATAAAATCGATTTTTTTACAAATAAATTAAGAAAAACTAAAATTATAATTAAAAGGAAAGGAATATCACTTGAGATCCCGTTTGAGTGCCTCTAAAATGTGTGCGAATTCTTCTTTAATTCTTTCGATCTCTTGTTTGTGTCTTCGGATGAGTTGGTGATAATGTTGTTTATATTTATGGAGTTTTTTATTCGTGAGAATCGCCTCTTCGCTCACCTTTTTTAGTTCACTTAGAATCTGGTCATTCGAAGGCCCGTTCGAAGGACTGGCCGTTCGATTCAGACGCGACTCATTCAGCGCTTCTTCTAATTGGAGTTTCGCTTCTTTTAGTTTCTCTGTCTGTACTCTAAGCGCCTGTTCTTTCGAATCGCACGAGTTCTCCAATGCGTGCCATAGGTTGAGGAGCGGCACAAACCTTAGGCTTATCTTCTCAGGTAAAGTACCTGCGCTCAATTTGAACTTAATCTTCAGGAACTCAATTATCTCAAGAATTTCTGTTTGCAATTCTTGTTCCCATTTATTCCTCTCATTCCCCAACTCTTGTTCTGCACTTTTAGTCCACTTTTTCTCCTGAAATTCCAGAACACTTTTAATATCATTTTCAACCCTTTCCTTCATCTCCTGTTCCCACAATTCTTTGGTCGCTTTAATCATATCTTTCAACTGATTATTGAAATTGTTTTCATTGTTTTGTGCTTTCATTTCAGACAACTTTCTATTCAAACCAATTATTTCACTGTTTTTCGCATTCAATTCGTGTCCCAAACCCTCTATTTCTCCCTTAAGTAAAATCAATTCGTTTTCGTGTTTTAGTTTCAAACTTTGGACGACCGAATCGTGCATATCCTGTGCTCTGACCATACAATCGCTTTTTCCGATTTCCATCAATTGGTACTGAAGTGATTCGATGGTCGACTCGCACACACAGAGCTTTCTCTGGAACTCCTCTTTGGCCTCCTTTTCCACTTTGATATTCACCTCCAAAGACCTGATTTTGGCCTCAAGTCTGACCAATTGGTTCTCCTTTTCCACATTAATTGAGTCCAACTCTTTCAGTCTGTACTCCAATCCCTCATAATTGCCATTAATTGCTGACAACCGCTGCTGAGAGACAATCAACTCATTGCTCAGCCTTTGGTTCTCTTCGATCAACAACTGGACGTGACTTTGGCTGAAAGACCTTTCATTAGATCCCAACCTTTGCTTTGGTGGCAATGAGTGCACCGACTGTTCAGTCCTTCCGTTCTCTAAACTACTATTTTTGCTGTCAAGTCGTTCATCAGTCTTATGGTTAATACCATTGACACTCATTTGTCTTCGGTTGCCATTGCATTGGTCGCCGCCATCGCTGTCATCATTCTCTCCGTCATATTCTTCTTCCTCTTCGTCCTCAAGAATGTCACTGACATTGAAGTGCTTTCCATTAGATTTTGTCCAAAAATTCTTCTTCGAGTCATTGTTGGAAAGGCTGTGCAGACGAGGCGTTGACGTCAAGCCATTCACGTGTTTCGGCCACTGATTCGGATAATTGCGTTCATACTGTCCCTCATTATCGCCATTAACGCCATTGACGGCCAACTTCTTGAAACCATTGTATTCCTCCTCGTCTTCGCTCAAAGAACTCAAGTCATCGAAGGCTGTGGACAGCAATCCCTGGATCTGATTGAGTGACGCATAACGTGATTAAAGTGAAAGCAAAAGACATTGAAATCAATACTTCTTTCTGTCGGTCTTCGACGTCCTCTTCCTCTTCATTGTTATCCAAATCCAGATTCAGTGAAACGCTTTCCATAACAACAATCAGTCAATCGATTGATCTCTTAATCGATTGCAAACTTAGGTTTGAATACAATACTGAATAACATTATTATTAAAATTATTAAACTTTAAAACTAAACAAAGTTTAGAGAAATCATAAGAAAGCGAATAACCATTGAATGAATGGATGCCTTATTTTCGCTGCTTTTGGCGCTATTTTGAGTGTTGAGGGGTTTTGTTGTAAGTTCTCATCACTAACGACTCAATTAAATTGATCTTGTACAATGTACACTGTACAGTAGAGATCCCCAACACTAAACCTAGACGATTTTATAACTAGATGTCATCTCTGTGCAAAAAGGCATGACATCAGAAAATAGGAAGATTGAGACCACACATGAGGAGAACTTTCTACAAAGTGGAGTTAACAAAAATTAAATGTAAAAGGTGCCCGGACTGATGGCCGAAATTGCTTATAGCTTT
>JAQIWA010000917.1:0-23464 GCA_034693305.1 Eueremaeus valkanovi
TAAAGACTGACTTCTCTATTGAGAGTCTAAACATCAATAATATAAAAGTTTAGGAAAATAACTGAATTCTTAATAAAGTTTATCAAAGCTTAAGATTTTTATCACAAAAATGAGATTAAAAGTCAATTGTATTCGCGATCTTTCCATTCATTAATTCCTTCTCTTTATAATCCTTTCCGTCTGTTTTGGATTTGGGATCCATTTCCTTCTTAGTCGCGATTGAAATACAATTCTATGAATTGGATAAATGGTTAAAATGATTAAAAACTGATCAATCAATTGACTGATCAGTGCACGCGTTCAATTTATAAGCAGAGTTGCATTCAGTAGGACCCGTACAGTACAGTCAATAACCTTGAATTCACGTTAAGATCATATCAAATTGAAGATTACATTAAGAACTTTTCTGTGGCTAAAATTTAAACAAGAACAAAATTAATCCCAATATAATATTTGAGCCCTACGATTGAAAATTCATACATTGATCGCTGCCATAACCCTGGATTCCTGGAGCCCTCGGCCAATAGCCTGGCTATAACTTAAATAAATGCCAGGTTTTTAATTTGGCAAACAATGAAACTATCTTTGAATCAAACTGGATAGTTCTGCTGATTTATTTGCCTTGGTATTTGTTCGCTTATACGTTAGAGGAATCAATGTCTATATACAGTAATATTAGGTCACATACTGTACAGTATTACACAGTATTAGTGTAAAAGCAAAGCATCAGAACTTTCACTGTTTATATAAGAATTTATTTATATTCTTAACTCATGTTCTGAACTGTCTGTCAGTTTATTACATAAAATGAATTATTGATAATTTATAATAAATACTAATTAAAAGTAATAGTAAAGCACCCGTAGCACCCTACCAATTATAAAGTGTCCAAACCCGGAGTTCGGGCAAATTAAATGGTAGGCATTGACAGCAAATCATAGCTAAAAAGTGTTTTATTTATATGTAATTAAATTATTTGCTTATAAATAGCAAACGTGATTCCAGTCGCTCAGTCGGCTTCAGCTGAGGTCTGGTCACTGAGGTATCGGTAGCATTTGCTCATACAGGCGTCTATGTCTTCCGGGGTATTCCTGAAGAGAAGGGAATTAATGGAAAAGTAAATAAAAATTTTAAAAGTGATTAATACCGATGACGACTGTAGCACCAGTAGCCACACTGGGCTATGACTCCCACCGGGTCTTTGAAAGCCCGGCTGTTTTGATGCCTTTTCGGGTGACATTCATAGCCTGATTATGAAAAATAATGAACTTATATTGAGAAACGAATCTACAAATATCCGGATCATATCTTACCAGTAATGAGGAAAAGAAAGAAAAATATGAGAAAACTATTCATAATTATGTCAAACAATTATAACACATATGTTTGTGAACAACAAATATATTAATTAAGTTTTAAATTACATAAAAAATGATTTCGTTTTCCATTAAATCAAGTCAAGTATAAAGACGTTAATAATAATTGTGATTATTTGCAAATAAGATAAATAACAGAAACAGAAAAGCATTGGATTTATTGATATTTATAGTCATAATTGCATTAGAGCTCAAATATTAATATAATCTCGAATTGTACTCAAGTAAGAGATGAAAAGTATATATCGATTCAATACAAATACAATGTTTAAGATTATCCCCCAATAAGACACGGATTCATTCTATAGTTAAGATAGAATCCTCGGCCAACTTCTTGATGATTGGTGACAAAGCGCGCATATATGGGTCCGGTGCTGTTGTCTGCGATCAAATAGCCGAATGAGTGGAGAGTATTGTCAGAAATCAAAATAAATAACAATATAATTAGTATATTTTGTAACTACCGGTGACTTCAGAATTGGTAGAAGGATTGGGTACAGGAGGGTATAATTGGCCGTTGAGTCGAGAGCCACAAAGTCGTCTTCCGGCTAAGATTAGATAATCGAAAGGACAGTCATACGGTCCGGCCCCTGCCTGGTCATTGCCAACAGCATTATTGGTTGAAGTGTCGGGTATTATATTGAAATATCTTCCGGGTATTGACACCGGATTCTCCTGCGGCTGATTTGGATCATTGATGTGTAAGTACACATTAGGTACTGAATATGTAACTGTGCAAAAACCAGGCTCTTTTCGAAAGCAAATGCTATAATCAAGATTATTGAGATATCCCTGTGCGGAGACATTTGGCTCTTCATAATTGAATGAACGAATAGAGCCCTGAACTCCAATATAGTACTGAAGACAGTTAGCGGGGGCTGTAATCAAATCAAAAAAATGATTAGTGTCTGAGCTCTAATTTAGGCGTCTTGTTCCTCAATGCTCACCCCTATAAATACTGGAGCAGTGAATTTGTGTGACTCTGATATCAAAAACTCTATTCCTGTTCCCCATTGTTAGCACATTAAGAGTGACGGGACTACTGGTGAGCGACAGATCGATATACACTACAAATTGTTTAAATAATTGGTTTTCCAAACAATTTCATTCATTCATTGCTTACTGTGTTGTCCGGTATTGTATCCACAAATTGGAGGAATAATACTGTTCTGTGTCTGTCCATTGACGACGAATCGGTCAGAATCACAGGTGCCGTCACGCGGACGACTCAAATCAAAGCTCAAGAAGTCTAATCTCAACTGACATATATCAGGCCTTAGTCTTTGTATGGACACAGAACAGGCTCTGGAATCAGTGTAAGGGTTCGGTGCGTTCGGGTTTCGAAAACTAGTATTATTCGCAATAAATTTAGCATAAATTCAAATAAGTTATAATCGAAGCAAATATTCTTATTATACTATTCCGGGTCACTTCACTTCATTTCTATTTATTTTTCTCCATTTTCTGCGGGGATTGGAATTGAACACAGGAGAGGGTAAGGATAGGGTGCTTTGGGGCAAAATTTATCATGGTGTTATTCAAATGTTATTCGTGGTAACGCATGTGACCGCTATAAAGCCACCCATAAAAATAGAGGTTGCTCTGGCCCTGGACTATCTGACAGACATTTTGACCCGGATTCTTTAATAATAAGAGTATAATATCTTGATTATAATACATACTAGGTTCCATTATTTATTATGGTTCCACCGCAGGTCACTTGAACTTAAAAAAAGATGAATTTAATATATTTTGTAAAAACTTCAAAAGAATCTGAGAATAGAATAGAATATAAATATAAATAGATTACAGAAACAACAGATTCCGATTGGAATTCCCTGTTGTTGGGGCCAATTGGACGGGTTTAGGGAATTGATGGCTCCGTTATTACTGCCTGAATGTAGTCAAACATAATTAATATTCAGACAAATGGTTATTAGAATATAACATTCGATCATTTATTAGTCATACCTTGATTATATCCAAATTGTGGTGTGGCATAACAGGCCCCTAATGGTCTTCCACCACGGCTGGTGCACTCACCAGTTGTCCTGACACAAATCCCGGTTCTGTTTCCATCAGTGGTCGCGCAATCACTTACTCTATTATCGATATTAAACGCATCTTTGCCCCCGAATGTCGGCAAACCAGCAAAGCCCAGACCACCCAATCCCCCATTATTTAACCCAAATCCCCAAACTATTAAAGAAAATTTAATTCAATTTCAGAGATCATTCATTATTCATTCAGAATTCCAATATAATTTCAATATTATCACAATTTCTTACATCTTTTCTGTCGATGAATTGTTTGACAAGAAATTAATTTCACTTCAATTATAAGTATTAACAAAAAACACTTTTTAAGTAAATATTCTTTAAAATACATTATAATATAATAAAGATTAAACTGAATATTTTAGTGCCGATGCATAGCTTGCAAATTGAAGGGATCTATACTCAAACAAACTTTTAAAGTGATCCGAAAAATAAATACTAAATATTAATATATAAAGTCTGTGATATTATACGCTATTATATAATTAACTGAATAAAAAGCAACAATGTACTCTGTATAACCTGAATAGATTTAAATATAGATACAGATATACTGTAGGTCTTGATTAATTCAATAAAGCACTTCAAACTTGACATTGTTTGGCACAGAATTGATCGATATATTGGTATTAACACTAATATCAGTCAATCGAGTCTTTTATATAAAGTAAAACAATTAACTGACAAACCCTTCCTCTCTGTTATACAGTAGTTGGAAATATATTGAATATATTGGGAATACAAGTCATAAAATACATATAGAGTTTGTTAATTGTATCCAATGTTGATTTGAATGCAGGAAATCGATAAATATTCAAATGTTTGGCTATTTTATGGTTAAATGAAAACTATTTTAAGTTTTACTAATAAAATGATAGAATAGAGTGAATACAGTAAATATTGTCAATATTATAGAGTACAGTACAGGTGTAGTATAGGTGCAATGCTCTGACAATTGAATGATTTTCGATTCCATAGATGACATTTTCGAATAGCATTCATATCAAGGTTAGGTTAAGTTTGACCAGGTTAGCTTAACTAATCATCATTTGAAGTACTGACATGGAGCATTTTGAAAATCCACCAGTTTCTATTTTTATTATTATTGAATTCTTAACAAAATATACTGACTCTACAAAACCAGTATCCGGTAAACGATATTCTTATAAAAAATTTATTGAAACATATTTTTAAACTTTGTCTTCAATTTTGTGAACTCCAGAAGTGATTGTCTCTGAAAAGAATGCAAACTTATTATAAGATATATATTCGATATTTATTTACTCCAAATTATATCAGAGGTGGGCAGACTTCTCGACAATAATAATTATTAGACTGATATTTACCCGAAAACTTGTGCTAATAAACGAATAGATCAACGGATTGACCACAGAATGGACAGTAAAAAGCCAATTGAACAGTAGTTTTACACCAATTTTCACTTTATAGTGATTACAAAGAAGTTCTTCGAATAAATCCGGACTAAAAATGCTGACTATTTGTCTAACTTTGGTTGGAGTCATACAAATGACAAATGTTATGACGACTACAATCATCTTTTTGACGCACTTTTAAAGAAATGTACTTTAAGTTTAATTATTATTATTGAAAACTCAATCAAATCATACCTTGTTTTTGGTGAAAGTAAATGAATTCCTTCTCAACTGACAGTCAGTTTCTATATTGAAATTATTTTCTGAAAAACTTATTTCTTTTCTATTCATAATTGCACACAATTTTCGTATCAAAATAGTGTAGAGAATCGACATTATAGTCAGAGGAAAGGTATAAGTAATCGAAAGGTTGATACAGGAAAATATTATCTTTATCTTATGATCCTGGTCAACATGTTGCTCACAGGTATAATATTGCTGGTCCGTCCATGTTGCTTTCTCCAATTCGGTTCCCTCAGTTCCAAAACAGGAATACGAAGCGCCAGAAATCCAAATAAGGGCTAAAATTATTTTGTTGTGCCTTCTTATAGACGTATAGAGTTTGGATAAGGGGAACAAAACGGCCACAAATCTAAACGTAAGAATTGATCATTTGTCAGATTAAAGGTTTGGCTACAAAATAGAGTATCTTTGAGCCAGTACTTTTGGCTAAGCCGTTAATGGTGAAAGGTATTTTGAATATGAATATTGATATAACGCTTAAGGAGAGGCAGAACTATTTCATTTAACTTAACTTAAGATGATTTACAAAATCTTTATCCAAATTCAAAACATACTATTATACTATAATACTATATACTATACTATACTAACCGTTCAATACTTATTACGGTTAGAGTTATTGCTGTCACATAAACAGACAGATATTGAACAAACTGTGCGATCGGACACATTTCGGGGAATGTTAACCAATAGCCGTACATGAGTTCGGTATAAATGAATGGAATACAGAATACACCGTTAAGTATGTCAGCGATGGCCAGAGTTATCAGAAATGGTTTCAACTTATTTGGATAATTGCTGTTCGAATAGACTTTAATAACGATTGCATTTCCAATGAATGCCAGAAAAGCTGTTATCATATAAAGCAGATTCACTGATACAATCATAGGTGAACTGAATTTCTTGAGCGGATGATTATCTTGACTACAATTTTCCATTATTCGCATTAATCACTGAATAACTCTAATTAAGACAAAACATTGAATAAGTTTTTCCGAAATAGTGTTCGAAAACATTGTTGAGATTTAATTGATTTTTCTGAGCCATAAAACAGTCATAAAATGTATTTTTATTCAAAAGTTTATAATATAATAAAAGTTTAATTAATTATTAGACATATATTTGATTTTAGAGCAAATAAGACCAAGGATGTCTATAGTAAGTTAGCCTAGTTGATTCCGAAGTAGCAAGCTCATATTCATTTATTTACTATTCAAAACAGCAGTCGTTTCCACTTTTCAGTGAAAACTCAATTTCTTTCCTGATCTCCCACTTTGACGATCACTATATCCGAGCTCACACATAGAGGAAACTTTTTCAGATACTTCCCCTGGAGACCCCTCCAAGGGACAGCTGACCTTGAGCATAATAAATATTGGAAATAAAATAATAAGAGTTTTCATAAACAAACAATTTATTCATTATATTAATAGTTGTGATATAATTGACTAAATATGACGAACCAAGTTTCAATAGTTGAACCTGCTCTAATTTATATGATAGCTCAATAAGTCTTTTAATATCTAATATTAATTTGATTTTCGATTCACACGAATCATAATTATAGCAAATATTTGAATAATAGAATAGAAAGTATTGGCGAGTATTTGGTTAAGACATAAGAAATAATTTATAAAAAGTTTCAGACAATAAGATTGCAATCAATTTGATTAATATCGAGAATAGGATCGACTCTTAGCAGCAGAAGAAGAGGTTTGTTTCATAAAAGATCGGTTCGAAGATAACAGTTGTGACGAGCGCTTCATCGAAGTCATGGCACCGGCATCTGAGGTCATGTTTGTGCGGCTCACAGTTGACGGCGATCTGTAAGTTCTTGCGTTCGCATTGAAACTCGTCGGCCGACTGTTAGTCACTGCCAGTGTTTGCCTGCTTTGGGGCCCTTTCGACGGCGAAGGTATGCTTGTCTTCACAGGCGTCGGACCATTAGTTCCATTTCTTCTCTGTAGTGGCAATGGAGTCAATGGATTCTTTCTGACCGGAAGTTTAGATTTCAGCGGAACTGTTGAAACGGGTTTTCCAACAGTTTTCTCATTCATTTGTATGGGAGTGACGATCGCAGCGGCGGTCGCATTGGACGGAGAGCTAATACTCGTGCGACGGGGCAGACATCCAGATCTATTGAGGCGATCGGTTTCCAATGCCAGCACAGGAGACAACAGAGCGTTGTTTTCGTTCGGTTCGCTTCTGACCAGTTTTGTGGGCGATATGACTGCTGTCGGCTGTTGGCTATTGTGGTGGATCTGTAGGTGCAATGTCGACGGTCTGGGCATTGGATTTGCAAAATTATTGCTATCTTTTGCGCTCCAGTAGTGTCTCAACTCTGTTGGACTCGTCATTTGTTCTCCTTTTCCATTACTTTCATTGGTTTTCTGTTTTATATTTTCAATATTATTATTATTCTTATCGTTATTCGCGACAAATATTTCATTGTTTTCTATTTTATTCAATCGTTTGGCTAAACGCGACTCCAATTCTGATGTTTTATTACTCAAAGTTCTACGCAATGGTGAGAATCGATCGAAATTAGTCTTTTTGGGATTGGATTCCTCATCAGATTCTCCGTCAAACGTGTTATAAGAATGGCTGACCAGAGTCTTATCGCCCGAATCTTTATAGACTTTAATTCTTTTGTTCACACATTCATTGCCTTCTATTTCATTGATCTTATCCTTGATTTTCGATTCATTTATATTCCTTTCTCTGCAGTTCAGCTCAGAGTCAGACATAGGGTTTGTATTCCGACTTCTCCTTCCGCTTCCCATTCGTCTGAAAGAGCCGCCAAATATTGGTATATCATTGCTTCCGAGATCAGTGGCCGTCTTGAGGAACTCAATGAGTCCGACCTGCAGTTCGTCCTCCTGTGAACTCCTTCTCGATCTTCGCTTCAATTTCTGATCCAAATTCAGTGAACCGTTCAATGAATTTGTCAAAGAATTGAAAGAATTGGTTGGCGTGAGTGTCGTTGTGTTGCTGTCGGCCCCACAGTTCTCAGCTTCGGTGCCATTAGTCCATCGTTTGAGTTGGGAATTGGACTTCCGGGCCTCCAGTTTCATCTCGTTTTCACGTCGTCTCTCATTTTCATCGATTGCTAGTTTGAATCGTTGACAGAATGACGAAAAAATTCTGAAACACTCCTCGATTTTGAAGCGCTCGATGTCTTCACAGAGGAATTCAGCCATTTCTATACGAATCGCATTCAACTGGTTCTCTATAGCGAGCGATAACTTCTTAATTACACTTTCGCTTGAGTTTAAAAATCGATTCATATCTTTGTAAAGCATTTCATCGTTTCTTTGTCTCTCTATTTGTTCTTTAATTCTTTGCATTTTATTCGACAAAGAGTTCACTTCTATTCGAAGATTTTCTGTGGAAACCCTATAAATATGTTCTGTCTATAAATATACTCTGGACTTCGAACTAGACCTTTAACTTCATACAATACCTTGATGCTTCTTCCAGACTGGGCAATTCCAGTGCAAAGTTAGCCAGACCCAATTTCTCTGCTTGCTATTCATTTGCGTGCATACAGTATGTTATGAATATAAACATTAAGTTACTTAAAGGAATCAGTTTGACTTACCAAGGCAACATAATGTATTAAATTAACACCCGGCTTATTGGCTCTGATCTCAGGCAGTTTAAGCAATGCCATCATTTTGAACCCTGCTGCATCTCCGGCATACCCTCCCTATTAAGTCGATTTTGTTTACATAATATTGGCTGCGGTTTAATAAAACAACAAAATAAGCAAAACATAACAACACTCACAGAGTTCAAAAAGTTGCCGGACACAAGTACCAGGTACAATATGTCGTGCAGTGATTTGCTTTGTTTGATCTCTTTGGCCGCATTGGTGACCGACTCTATCGCTGGCTCTAAATAAGTGACATTAGACTCGAATTCCTCCTTCAGAAGCATTCCTTCGATTTTCAACCTATAGTTTGGAATTCGCGTCAAATTCAATAGAAATCGTTCCGCGACTGGCATTCGATGCGCCTCTTCTTCATTCTTCTTCAGTACTTCCATTTCATTTGGTTCGGGTAGTATTCTCAGTAGATTTATTAGTCGTTCTGTTCCTATATCTTTATGTAGCCCGGCACCAATTTTATTTATTAATTCTTCGGTATTATCTTTATATTGTTTGAGAAAAATATTGACATTCAATGACTTCTTTCCGTCCAATAACTGCAATTCAACCGGTGTTTGGTATTCACCGCTCAGTCGCTTCCTGTCCACTACTTTCCGCTCCAGACTATTATAAGGCGATCCAACGATTTCTGATGAGACGGGACGTCTCGGCAAACGCGGAGAACCCGGACATGAATTCGGTGCTGAACTGTTGGTGTTTTGACAGAACAAGTCTTCGAGTTCACTGAAGTCTACCTTGG
Organism: Eueremaeus valkanovi; assembly: GCA_034693305.1. NCBI lineage: Eukaryota > Metazoa > Arthropoda > Arachnida > Sarcoptiformes > Eremaeidae > Eueremaeus > Eueremaeus valkanovi. The sequence continues at coordinate 9,519 of JAQIWA010000917.1, forward strand.
TCAAGATGTCTGACTCGCGCTCAGTGTTCACAAGACTCCACAGATTCGGTTTGGCCGAACATACGATTCTTTCCGAAGGGATTTTTGACCAGTTTATTGATTTCATTTTGGTCTTCGGTTTCGGAATCTCCTGTTGGGGTAATCTTCGGCCCAAAACATCCGATTCGGTGGCAATACTATTAATGGCCGGACTCTCGGTTCGCAATACTGACCGAGAAGATTGTGGGTTCGGGAGCAGACCGTTCGACTGCGTCTGACCACTACTGCCATTAATTGATGGCTGAGCAATCAAATTTGGCACTGATGATGGCGGAGGGGGTGGGGGTGGTGGAGGAGGAGGGGGTGATATCAATGTGGATGGTATTAATGGCGGAGGTGGAGGCGGCGGTGGGATTGTTGATGATAATGATGATGTGGATGCTTTTTGCGATTTTTCTGTATTTTCTTTGAACTCTTCATTGGTTTCAGAATTCAATTTAGAAAAGTTGTGTCCACTCGAGAGCACATCCAAAGATTCTCTGCGTTTCTGATGTAATCGGAGTAACTTTTCCGCATCTTCTTTAGATTTGATAGAAGTGGTGGCGCTATCGACGAGCGTTTGGGCCGAATCCCAGATAATAGCCGGCAATTCATTATTTTTGTATTCTATTCGCAGTAAGTGTTGCAACAAATGAAGAAACGGTGTCTCATATTCAGAGTTACCCGAAATTTGTCGTAGAATTGTATAAAAGATATTCTGATGAGAATCGACACTCGACTGCAACTCTTCGTCAGCTATTCGCTGATCCTCTGCACAAATCCAATCCATTCAAACCAGAGCTGAAGAACTGTTTTATATTAAAAGTTAAACAAAAATTTTAAAAAACGATAAAAACTTCAATATTTGTCGACTACTTATAAAATGAATTATATTATTAGCTTTCGCTTGAAATACAGGTGCAAAATGAGATGCATAACAAAGCTTACAGTTATAGAAAGCTTTGCCAAAAAACTCATTAATGCGAAGTCAGGTAACTTTCAAATAAGTTTGTTTTGAAATATTGTCGTTGAAAATAAGGGTACAGGTATTGGAGCTGTCGATACATTTAATCATTGAGTTATACTGCATATGAATACAGTATTTCATAGATTTCATAATAATTGATAATATTTTGAAGTAATATTTCTTACCATTCATTCTATTGTTTCCTAATCTAAACAATTACTATTAAACTGTTCGTTAATTTTCATGAAATTCTTTATTAGATTATAAACGCCAACTAAGAATTGAAGGCATTACTGGGGCAGTCAAGTTGTTCAATGCCTCACATTTATAATACTAGTAATAATGTTAATACTTTCGATGACTTTCACTCCATTCAAATCATATTTAAGTTTAGAATTCACGATATCTTTCTATATGTTATGTGAATAATAAAAATCTGTTGGCGAAGATGACCTCAAAAAAGCTTAAGAGACTGGGATATAGAGTGAGTGGGTTGTGCGCCAACATTCTGTATATGGTCATACGAATAACACACTCATAACATACTGTACTCATGAGGGCCTTTTACAGAAACTTTAGGCTCAATTCAATTCTGTCGTGAATCAACTCTAAGCTAAATAATATTTTTATCGACAAAATTCAAATTAAATGCAATTAATTTCTGTAAAGAAGGAAAAAATATTAAAGATTTTGTAGAGAAAAGTGGGTTCGCATTAATTAAGGGATAGAAACAAAAGATTGAGAATTATTGTTAAGATAACAGTTGATTGTCTGATGCGCTTAGAAATGATCTGTTGATGTGTAACGCAATCTCACTTTCAATGTTACCCGTAATCATTAATACAGTATTATGAATAAATTGACAGTCTCAATTCTCAATTCTCAATTATAAACAATCTTTGCGTGCTTTTCCTCATTATTGCAAATGATTCTTCACTGGATATTATTTTTCATTTATTATTTTGCTTCTCAATCGACATTAAATTTAAACTTGAAAACAGTTTTATTTATTTTTTTCGTAACCAAACAAATAGTCTTTAAATAATAGAAAGGATTTGTTATAACTTATAACTTATAAGTTATAAGTATTAAAAAAAGTCATTCATAACATTTGATGTATTGTTTGATTTGCCAAACATTTCAACATTTAGTTCAATGTTACGAAATAAAGGAATTGAATAAATATTTATAAATCGTTACAAATTATTCTTATTATACCAATAATTGTTACTCTATTATTGATAGCATAGTTTCAATTCTATGTTAACATCAATTCTCCCGACATATAGAAAGCTTTAATTCACACCTAATTATAGTAAGTTTGGAAAAGCCCTATAAATTACTCATACATTCCTGTATTTAGGCTTTCAATTGTTTTGGGAGTGAAAACTAATTTCATTTTTAATTATGTTTTTGCACAGCGATTGACACAATTTTAGCTCCAGATATGTTTAGTTCCAAACTCAAGTTCAATTATACTCTCTCTTACAACTTGTACTACAGTATAAATATCAATATTAAATACTACAGGTATAATAGTATCGCTAACTTTGTCACTACAGGGTCGGGAAGGGAGTGGACTATAATAAACGTGAAACTATACAGACCTCATTGTTGAACATCGTGCATAGTTCAGATATTTGAGATTCTCAATTCTGATTAAAATATATACAAACAGGGTATTTTACAAACATGAAAGGTATAATTTTTAATTCTTAGCAAGAACATTTATTAAGCAATTGTTTTCTGAAATTTAGCAAAAATAAGATGGAAGCAAATATTATTTGTACTCAAATATAATACATTTTATTGAATGGTTATGCAAATTATCATGCTAATTTGATGAAAATCGATATTTTGATTCAGTGGAATTTTTCAAACCCTAACTCAAACTCACTTCTTATTGTATTCTATTACATGATTTGAATTACTTTGACTGAAAACGCCTTGATCAGATTTTAAAAATTGATTGTCTTCTTCAAAATAAATTCGAAATTACTAAAAAAGTTTACAGAAATATCTGGCCCTCAATAATGTCAATACTTATTGTCTGTTTGATAATGTCAATAATACTGTTTACTTATAAGTTATAACAGTTATTAAAATTATATTTGTATTAGATTTTTCAAAAGTAAAAGACTTAAAATTATGTAGAAGAATGTCCTTGCTAAAAAAGCAGTTTTAATTAAGTGAGTGATTAATATAAGTATATTATTGCTCTTAACTCTTAAAGCAAGAACAGGTGAAATAATTAATTTAAATCCCGTTCTCTTTAACTATAATAACTGTTATCACAATTTATCAGAAAATTTATTGAAAAGAAAACCCAATGTATTGACTGGTTATATAAATGTGTGTCAATGAGTGTCAATGAGTGTCAATTCGATCATTTCATTCATTCATATATCAAAAGATTAATAATTTTGTTGTGTTTTTGCTTTTATCCGACACATTATGTTTGATGCATATGTTTTGACTGACATAATCGACATTTACAGTTAGAATATGACCTTTGAATAGGATTTCATTGAAATTCTGATCATTTGCTGTAAACATAACTTTTGTATTCATTAAGAAATATATCAAATATAAGGAAATCCTCGAAATCTTTGCAAAATCTATTGAAATTTATTCTTCGTTTTCTTCTTAACTCCGCATTCTTTAAAATTTATTTTATATACAGTGACAGCCCTAACACCCGGAACAGCGACCAAACTTGCAATGTCTAAAAAGACTCCAGGAAAAAATGCGTCAAATACTTGTCATATAAAGTTGAGCACTTTTCCTTGTAAGAAAGTTGAACATGGTCATATCTATATATTATTGATAAATAACCATTCAAATGGGTCATAAACATGGATCAGGAAAGAGACAGTGTATTTGATTATATCATTACTCATAAACCAGGGAAAGTGAATTAATCAGCAAAATCTCTAAAAGTGCTCCCAAGAATGAACCTCGTCAGTTAGCTTTCCAGTGGTAGATGAGATGACTTTTACTCTTATTTATAATAAGCATGCTGAAATTGTAAGCATAACTCAAATGATTGAATAAAAGACCATGCTCAATTGCAGGTATTGTACAGTTGAGGACAAATATCAGAAATAAAGAAAAACTCACCGAAAATGGATTTGAAAGAATTGAAACACTTTTTGAATTGTCTTTGAGTCTATTCAATGAATTATTCCGTTTAAACACAACAGAGAATAAAATAAGACTAATATTGATATACATATTGTTATACTAGTAGTTAATGAAACTTAATTCTGGTCTCAATTTTTATCGATATGTAATTACATAGCAATCAAGTTATTTGAATTTCAAATAGTTTTGACTGACGTTTGCAAACATATAGTGTAAAGGTTTTGGACGAAAATCTTTTGATCCGTTTAACAAGTATTTAATCTTTGCTTTTATCTAATAATATGGTTAATGATAATGAAAATTAAGACATAAGATATGAATCTATTCTAAACGGCATATTATTTATACACTTTTGTTGCCAAAGGATTAAACGAATGAATTGCTCATTAATTTGTTAGACTTCAGTGCAGTTTCTTATGTAAACAATATTATGTCAATTGGTTTCCAAATTCATTCATTTAAGCCTTTCCTCTCTTAAACATACGTTTCCTCCAAAATAATGTATAGTATTGTGCAATAAAACTGTATATTTGGCCAAAATATCATCCCTTAGGCCCATAAGACTTACCACAAGTATATGTTGTTCAGCAATAATCTGTCGCTTTTGATAAATTAGTGCCGAAAGTTAAACAACTGACCTGGTTTGGTTGTGACCTTGCACATCATTGTGCTTAATCTACTTACCATCGAGTTTTCTGTATAAGACAGATCAATCTTTGAAAACATAGGCAACCATTGTTATTGATATGAACCAGTATACAGTATGAAGATCATACTATGAACATTATAACCGGTCAATGCATATCTGTATTGTATCTATAAATTCTATAAGTTTATGTTCAACTGAGCCATGTGCACCGGGGCAATGCCAAAATGCCTTACATGGCTTTGTTTTGGTCCATAAAAAATGAGTAACGATTTTCCGATAAGAAATCCCTGGTTTGAGATCAGGGATTGTGTCTGGTAATGACCTGGAGCAGTCACAAACAATCAATGCATTCATTGAAACAAATAATTTATAAATAAGTTAAACTAAAATCTAGTGAAATATGAACTTTTATACATCGGAAAGGTTATACTACAGTAGCCACTAGCCAGCACATTAATCATATTATTCATTAAAAATGTACCTTGAGTTAATCCTCAACTGAGGCAATTTGAAAATTTTCTAAATGCTACGGGTTTAGGCCTACCAGCCCTCCAAACATGAAAAGAGGTAATGTTCTGTTGGGGGATCAACAGAACACCCAAATGCAAGTGTCATCCATCACATTCTTCTAAATCATCCCGGTCATGATTTATGTCAATAAACCGATTTTCCATACATATTAGGCGACAGACTCTTGACTCAGATTCCTAAATGATATTTGTATTGGATTTAATGAATCAACTCAGGGTACATTTATAATTGATAAAATTTTTGGTTAACTTGCTGGTTTTATCACAGAAAACCCTCCCGTTTTCCTAATACAGGTGCGGACCATTTTTAAAATCACTTGCAGACTAAATTCTTTGCCTGCTGCTTTGTCTATTCAAATATCTTGTTTGGTTTGAGCACAAGCCTCGATAAATGCCATCAGGGTAGTTTGACTTGGTTTGTATACAGTACTTATTTATTTTCCGTGCAATACATTTGTTTATTACGATTATCTTCTCATTGTATGCCATATGCCATAAAGTAAACTTGGATTGAGCTCTGGTCAATTGAATGCAGAATCCGGATTACAAAATCTGTTTAACACATAAATGGGTACAAAAGTGAACAAAATTTTATGGATTGACTCAATGTTAGGGATGAAGAATATGAGAGCCAATAGTCAACAGAGAGTGTGAATGACATAACTGTTTACTCTATTATTGAACTGAACTTTAAGTAATGTTATCTCAAATGTATGTTTCGTATGGTTCGTACGGATTGTCAACAATTGATACACTAATTAATTAATTGTTAATACATTTGACTATAAATAGTAATAATAATAATAATGAGTAATAATAAGAAGAATAGCAATAAAGAGAGAATGTATTGATTGTTGGCATCGATTCAGTTCAGATGGATTCGGGTCTGCGATCAGTGCAATGTATGGCACAGACACTGTCGGCCCAGACATCCAATTCGTTTGTATTGATAATCGTTTTGTTCTCGTCTTTTGCGGAACAAGTGTTGGCCTATTATTGTGACCACAATTACTGTCAGATCAGTTCCCAATACTGTTGTGGAGAGAACTTGTGCTGCGATTATGTGAACCAAACGCTCTTCAACTCAATTATCATAATTATAGCCATTATTATAATCGTCTCAATATTTTGGGCACTTTTTCGCATATTTTGTTTCAATAATACTTTGCTTTTCATTAAAACATTTCTCAAACAATTCGGACAAAAGTTTAAGCAAAACAATACAATCGATCAAAAGGTATATTATTTTCAAATAATAATTATTATTATTAGACATACTGTTGACCAGAGATGAGTAAACCGGGTATATATCGGAAATGTAGGCTCCAGTTAACCATATGAAGACGAGCAAGGGCTATTTTCAGACGAGTGAGCTAGAATTTGCGCTCCACATAGAATCACAGTCCCATCCCTTTCCCTCTGCCTTTCAAAGAATTTTTGATTGTCTTCTATTGGATCCGATAGTTAGTCCTATTCTAAGCCAATCTGAGCTAAGTTTGATCCGGATATAAGTCATTGACGAATGCATTCATTAATTTCATTCATTTATTTTCCAATCGTTTTGTTAACTATTTATCGAATAATTGTGTTTTGAATCTAATGTTGAAATGAATTTAATTGACTTAATCTTCTGACCAGTGGTTCGAAGACACGGAATCCAGTTTATTGACCCATGACTTGGATGTGAACAACGTATAGGATCTGATAATATAAGACAAACTCAGATACAGATCATTATTACAGTATAAGGATTACTGCTATTAGAGTACAGATAATGGCATTGGGTTTGGGTTTGCAGTCAATAAATGGCAAAACATTTGAAAACCCATTCATTCGACTGATATTCAAAACATATCGAAATCATCTGAAGAACCCATACATTCATCATATTTGTGGACATTATCTGAATCTCTGTTTGTGTCCAATACTGTTGGAGTGAATACGAATCTCAAGCGAGAAATGTCTTATAAATTAAGATTAATTGCAATTAGTCTCAGAATATCTCAGAAAACAAACATTCATTAAGTCTTTCAAAAAAAATATCAAAATTAATAAAAATATTGAAAACAATGACAAAAATCATTCAAACAATTCGATAAAGTCTTCCATTTTTTCATTTGTTTTAGTTTTTTAAGATTTGTTTAAATCGTTTCATAAGATTACGAAGTTTTACACGAATTACACAAATATTGATCTATACGTCAAATGTCAGGTTCGCTCTCTGTCTACCCATTTGTCCAAAATCTTCATAAAGTTATGATTCATATGAACACAACTCGACTCAAGAGATAATCAAAGAGTTCATCATTTTTAACAAAATTGTATAATAGAGTCATTGGACAGGAATTTAAATGCATTTGATTTCATTTCGATGGAAAGTCAGCCCTTTATGAGTTATACTACAAATAATTATGTTTATGATCCCTTCCCACTACATGTGCCACTTTGGTGGACAAATAGAATAGACGGCACATTTAAAGCAGACACTAACAAGTACTGTACTGTACTGTACATGGCTGTTTCTTTAGCCATTCAATGGCTACATTTTATATGCTTGGCTATGGCCAGTGGATACTTGATCTACCACCTTTCAAGTTTTGTGTATAATTTATGAAGATTTTTGGACAATTGAGTAGAAAGTATAGGGTTTTATGCCTTCAGTGAAAGCTATTCATATGAATTGTAAACTTAACGCCTGAATGAATACATTTACAAAAAGAGCCGAACAATTCAATAACGAATATACGAATAAAACAAATTCAAACCATTCTGTAGTGAAGTTTCGTATTATTCTCAATAATAGTAATAATATATTCACTCAATCTGTCAAATCTTCAGTGATTGCAATAAAATAGATATTTCACTCAATTATACGCTAAGCGAAGATTTTTCCCGACAATAGTCAGCGTTTGAAAGAATCAGAATTTTTGAGCCGAATATGATTTACACTAACTATAAATATTCCATTAAAAGCTCAAATAATGCTGAAAACCTTGCTCTCATACATGACCCAGGACTCAAAAAAGTAAAAAATAAATTCCAGTTGTTTTCAAAATATATAGACGAACGTCCAAATAAATCACTTGACTTAAATGGACAGCTGGGTCAGAGTTCAAGCAAGAATTTCATTGCAGTATTTAAGCTTAAATTCGCAATTTTTATGAGAGCTATAATCACTGATAATATCAGATCAGATCTTCAGTATTGTTGATGTAGTGGAAGACCCGATCGAAACACTATTATAGCGGTTATGGCTGTTATAGAAATTATAATTTATTTAATGCCAATTAAAGTGCATTTAAGGTCCATTCAAACCGAAGATTATATTTAACTCTTAACTAATATTTATCTAAACTAAACTAAACTGAATATATTGGGCATAAATATGTTGATTGAAATTAAAAAGAATTTCAAACGAAATCTATTTATTGTAAACTATTTGTAAAATTATATAAACCGTTATTAATATTTAATTAATCATCTATTGTCTCGAATTTGTTTATAACCAATAAAATAGTTTAATAATTAAATAAAATTCTATTGAATATCAATATTATAATCAATTCTAAAGAATAACAGAATAAGAAAATTAATTTTTAATTTAATTTTTTATAAATTAATTAAAATCGTAATTAGTCTTAAAAACGATATAAATGACATCCGTATTGATTGGCTTCGGCTTCGGATATAATCTTATTAATTGATAATAATATTCGCTTTTATTTTTGAGGAACAATAGCCGAAAGTCGAGATATATTGGTTTCTCAATTGAAATCTATGCAAGCAATCAGTGCCTGATTTGTTCGGAACAAAAAACTGACTATTCTTTCATATATTCATTAAGTACTATACTTGAAATCTCTAAAGACCTGGCTTGAAAATGTGATTTTTAGAAGCAATAACTTTAGAGATAAACTGTTTGAAACAATTATAATTATAATTGGAAGCAATCGTCTCAAATCACGGCACAGGTAACAGGTATTGGATAAGTGATAAAAAAGTATTCATTTTATTTACAACCGATAGTGACTTAATTGCAGACGAATTGACATAAAAATGAATAATTATAAGCGATTTAGAGCTAAAATATTGTTTGCGTTTATATACAAATTCAATGATATTATTATCAAAACGTTTAACAATTATTTAAATATAGATTTAATTAATAATAAAAATCAAAACTTTATTCACTTTATTCAACCAAAATATTTGCATTTTATATATAAACTAATCGATAGTCTATTTGTCGACTATTTCGTAGCACTTGCGCGACGTGTTTCCCATTGTCCTCAAATGGATCTTCAGTTTTGTATTCTTGTCTCCGCTCTGAGAGTCTGTTCAATCAGACAAACGATTATATGATTAACAGAAATATAGAGAAACAGAAATCATGTGCGCCTTCACAGACCTGACTCTAGAGGTGGCGAATCCATCTGTTTGGACGACTGGATCGGTTGGATCAGAAGTCTGGGTTGTGTCAGATTAGGCAGAGTTTGGTAGTGTTTGTTAATCATGTCTTCATTGATGTTATGGCTATTCATGAGATGGTATTTCATGTCATTCTCGTATATGGAATGGTAGGAACAGCCGTGACATTTGTAGATACTGTACCCGATGTGAGTGACCGCGTGTTGCAGTATTTGATTCAGATTCATGAAGTCCTGGGTCGGACAGTGATTACATCGCAATGACTTGAGGTCCGCAAACTCTCTGATCCTTTCCTCCACACTATTCGGTAGAATCAGATTTGTTGATGAATTGGACCCAATTGTGGAACTGGTATGAGTGGGAACTGTAGGCATGTCTTGGGTCAGACCACTCTCGGACTGAGTTTGAGAATAACTGAGTCTATTATAGTGTTTGGACACAACTGTCGAATGTGTCGAACCGTTTGTCTCAACGTTTGTATCGTTGAAGCCGTTCTCGAGTTCCCACTTCTTGCGACAGCTCTTCTCGTGACTCCTCTTCGCCGGCGCCCAATCGAACGCATTGCCACAATTGTAAACACAAGAGGAGCTGATCCGCGGCGCCGAATGCTTTTCCGTAGGTTTCGTAATTTCACTCACAACTGAACGAACAGACGATTTGTTTGTATTCTCACAATCTTTGGCTTCATTTGAGTCAACACTGATCGGCACCTCTTCTTCGAGATTGTCGTCACTCATGTCTTCGACTTCAGAACTGTTTTCACTTGTGTTGGCCGAATAGGCCCTCCTTTTCATCACTTCCTTCAGACCGTTTGCCTGAGTTTTGCTTCGTTTGTGTATTTGAATCAAATGTCTCGTTGCGTTCGACAGCTGTTTGAACGTTAGTGAACACAGAGGACAGGGATATACGAGACGGTTAGTCGAATGGATTGTTTTCAGATGAACTCTCAATGTTTTGTTTGATGTGAACGTTGAGTCACAGATATCGCACTTCAGGAACGACTCATTTTCAGGACTTTCATTACCTGTGCTTCCATTCAATTCACTTTCGTCTTCAATCGGCGGAAGTATTTCCTCAACTCTTTGTCTTTTAATAGACTTACTGTCACTCAATTGGTCACAATTTTTTGCGTCTTTGAAGAGTTGACTAATTATTTGCTTTTTGTTTAGTTTATTGTATTCTAGGCTTTGATTTGAGTCGTCGTTCAGTTCGTCGACGGATTGCACGCTTTGAAAGACAGCGTTTGGGTTAGTCTTAATCGAAGTCAACTGCAGTTCCAGTCGATGGCACTCTTCCTGTCGTCTCTCGTCTTCCACTTTCTTCACACAATTCGTAATGAATTTTCGTTTTTTCGATTCAATCGAATTGTCTGTATTCGGGATAATATTTTCGACCGAACTGTTTGGCGTCGAACTCGAAACCGGAGATTCGAGTTTGGGTGCAGTGCCTGCGCCCGACTCAACTGGTGTTACCACTTCTATGTTGTGCTGGTCTTCCTCTTCGACTTCATTGTCGTCACAGTTATCCTCGTCGTCGTCGTTGAACTGGACGTGAGTCGAGTCGAAGAGAACCATTCGTTCGCAGAAATGGTTTTTACAATAAATGCGTTTATGCGCTAAGAAGTTGGCCAGAGATCGGAACAGATTCGTACAGATCTTGCACTCGTATATGATATTACACTCGTTTAGAATCAAATCCTTGACCTCAAGTGTCGCGTCTTTGACCGCTTTGAGGATCTGTCGGACGTTCTTAACGCCCAAATTGATTGGTTCGCGAGTTAGCGAGTGATCCATAGAATCGCTCGAAAGAAGGCGTTCATTGTTTACCACCTCTTCTGCCGAAGAATCGCCGTTCAGATTGACTGTCGAGCCGGAGATACCTGTGATCGTCAGCATTGGTTTGCCTGACTTCGACCCATAGCCACCATTTGCAGCACTGGGTTTGGAAAGGACTTTCACTGTCTGTCCGACCGATACTTTTTGAGTCGTTTTCTTCGTTTTCTTATTCTTCGCCATTCTATGGGACAAACGGTAAGAATATTAATGAAAATCAAAGCAATTAATGGTTAAATAAGAGCTTGGATTGGATTGATTGGAGTGATAGCCAATGCCTTAATCGGAAGGAGAGTCTGAGAGCACTTCTGAGCACATCTTTGCTTATCTTTGATTCTAATGGTTATTATAACTGGATTTTCAATTCAGTTCAAACATTAGATTACATTCTCCTAATAATTGGCGAAAAATCTATAAATTCTTATCAATTAATTAAATGAATTGCAATTAAAAAGATATGATTTATGGCTAAAAAGTGTGGAATAGGATGTGTTGTCCTCATTAGAGGCAACACTTGCGACAACATTAGCAACACTTCATCTGACGGACGGACGGAGTGACCAGTGATAGCGCAGACAAGAAATACCTTTAATCGGAGGTTAATTAGAAAATAACAGAATTATCGATCATTTCTTAGGCTTAATAGCTATTGATATACAATACGGACAATAAAATGCGAAAAATCTTTTAGAGTTGTCTTCACTCATAGATTGCGATACAATCGATGTGTTTGTAAGGCTTTCAATGCGTTTCACAGTCTTTCACGCAATCAGTCTCTCATTGGATAGCAATACGAATGCATTGAAAACAGGAAAACAAAACACAAACGAAATCCGAAACCAATTGACACCGAATTCATACAAAATTACAGTCATTTAACTGTTTAGTGGTTGAGCTAATCGTCTCTTATACGAGCAATGAATATGAGTAGCATAACATCGGTTCCACATCCCGGAGCTCTGGTCAGTAAGAAAAAGAAAGCGTTTATCGGTTCGTATGAATTGTTTGTTTGTTTTTATCTTAATTTTGAAAATCATTTACAATATTAATGATTGGATTGTCTGCAGGACTGCCGGCGCCCTTGGGTTATGTGGCCGGAGCCGGAAGAGGGTATGCGAACCATACTATTGATGACTAAATGTCTATAAAAACTAATCCAATGTTTCTCTTGAATAGTGCCACAGGTTTTACAACCAGAAGCGATATCGGGCCGGCCAGGGATGCCAGTGATGTCCCGTAAGTCATATATAATTAAGATCTTCTTTACTGACACTGATTCTAATGCCTGACCTACTTGTGCTATACACCGATGCAGTGACGACAGACACGCGCCTCCAAAGCCCAAAATTGTGAAGAAGTCGGGCGACAGGAAAGGGGATGAGGACGAGGAGGAAGAGGAGGATCTGAACGACTCTAACTACGACGAGTTCAACGGTTACGGCGGAAGTCTGTTCAGTAAAGACCCGTACGATAAGGACGACGAAGAAGCGGATCAGATATATGAGTCGATCGACAAGAGAATGGATGAGAAGCGGAAGGAATACCGAGAGAACAAACTGAGGCGCGAACTGGAAAGGTATCGACAGGAAAGACCTAAAATACAGCAACAGTTCTCTGATCTGAAGCGAGACTTGGCCTCAGTTACTGAAGACGACTGGAAGACCATTCCCGAAGTGGGCGACGCCCGCACTAAGAAGATGCGGAACCCCAGGGCTGAGAAGTTCACTCCCGTTCCCGACTCCATACTCTCCCACAACTCATCAATCGGTTCGGGAGATTCAGTTGTTTCTATTGATCCGAGAACTGGACTCAAGACTCCATTGACCGGAGGAACGACCACTGATCTGTTGGCTCCGGGAGGTTTCGTGACGCCCGGGAACCTTGACCTGCGCAAGATAGGTCAGGCCCGCAACACACTGATGGATATAAAGCTGAATCAGGCGTCAGATTCGGTGAGCGGACAGACTGTAGTCGACCCGAAGGGATATCTGACTGATTTGCAGTCTATGATCCCAAGCCATGGCGCAGACATCAGGTATGGATTCGACTCTATTAGTCAGGGATGTGAACTCCAGGCCATAAAGTTGTTTGCTTTCCATTACAGTGACATCAAAAAAGCCCGACTCCTTCTGAAATCGGTTCGGGAGACTAACCCGAACCACTCGCCCGCGTGGATCGCTTCGGCCCGTCTCGAGGAAGTGACGGGAAAACTACAAACGGCTCGCAATCTGGTTATGAAAGGCTGTGAAATGTGTCCCAACTCTGAAGACGTCTGGTTAGAGGCGGCGCGACTCCAACCGGCAGATTTGGCCAAATCAGTGATAGCACAGGCTGTCCGTCAGATCCCTTCTTCGGTCCGCCTTTGGATCAAAGCCTCG
>JAQIWA010000918.1:0-23461 GCA_034693305.1 Eueremaeus valkanovi
TTACATATTCAGTTAGGATTAATAATTTTATTCATGTGCCGCTATTCATGATAAATCAACATCGATGATACATCACTGACCAACTAATTGGGTTTAATTTATAAGTTTCAAAATTATATACTCCTTTTTTATAAAAAGCGGAATTGAAAAATTGACGCAAACTTATAATAGATTGTGAATCAGAGCAGAGCAGAGATGTATAGAGAATAGAGTGAAGAAAATATTGAAAATTGAAAATAACTTTACATACTCTGCATTGCAATAAAAAAAATTTCTATCAGAGCTCACAATTTCCTCGTCATAAATAACAAACACATAAAATATATACAAAAATATTGAAATATTATTAAAATTGATTTTAATATAAACTACTAGTGCTCAATATGAAATTGCAGTCGACGTGAAAATGAGTGACTACTGCACTGTAAATGTAATTATGGTTATTATGAAAATATTGAAACTGAAGTAGAGCTAAAACTACTGTATTATATAAGTTAGATGTGGTTACAATGTGTCCGAACAGCTATTATTAATGTTTGCTATTCATAATCAAATTTGTCATTTCATAGATTTTGTTCTTTTCTTTGTTTTTCTACAATTTTAATCTGAGTTGAAGTTTAATGCATTTGATTTGTATAGAATTGATGCGATCAGTGAATGAGACCTCTGAGCAGACATTGAATGAGAGAGTTGACAGTCATTGGCGATCAGAGCATATTCGCACAAATTTCTAATTCGAGGTTCAGGTCAGTCACAACAGAACTACAGCTAATCTATGATTTGGATTATCTATTCATATACTGTATAATCAACACAACTCTTGCGTTAATAAGAGCTAAAAAGGAGTCCGTGTTATGAATATTAAGCAAAACAATTGATGCGAACAATCAGACCAGTAAAGTGAAACCTAAGCTATAATTATGAGATATTATTGAAATAGGATCGTTCACTATAAGTGGAATTGACTGTAGAGACCATAGCCTGATATGAAAAGCCTTTGTTCATCGCATGCAATGATGTCTTTGCAACTGTTTGTCCAAATTCAGTAACACTGGGCTTATCTATGCTTTGGAAGAAAACAATATGACATAAATGTGTTCTTAGCCTAAAGACACACCAGTTCTCTGGTGTTATATACCAAGACATTCAGAGATAATATGCTAACTCTTCGAAGAGTACTGTAGATTCAAATACACAGTATTTGCAGTTTATATATGCATACAATCATTGAGTGAATAGAGTTCTAAAACAAAGTATTTCTTGGTTTCAGTTTTAATCGATATTATCGTTCGTTTCAGATCTAGAGTACAGTATATACAGTGTATAAATCGGAACGAATTCTCTAATCGTTTGAATGTTTTTCAGTAATGCTATCGTTATTAAAGTGGAACTCAAACTGATATTACATTTTTTCTCCTTTATTTCGGCGATAATATAATGTTATATAAGTTATCACATTATGTGAAAAACAATATATAATTATAGCCTAATTGTATTACTACTCATACAGTATATGAACCAAAGCATGAGCACAACCATCACATCATTAATTCGATGTCCGATATGAATGTCTATTAATATAATTTAGAGAAATATATTAGTATTGAAGTACTAGTGACTCAAACTGTAAGGATTTGGATGAATGTGTGATCATATAAAAAGAAGTACTTATTTCATTTAAAAGCTGCGGTCTGTCTGAAAAAGAGACAGGGTTGAATTTACATAATATTTGACATAATTTCGATAATATTATAGTTTTATCCAATTTTCAAAAATAATCTCAAATATAAATAAGATATTCAGCTTATATTCAAAGTTGTCTTTTAGTGTAACGTTTTATAATGATCTAGCTAAAATTAGCACAAAATTGCACTTGATTGTACAACAAATCTGTACATGTGTGAATTAGTTCATAGTCTACACAGTATACAAATAATGGGACAAATTTTTCGTAGCGTTAGTTAAATAAATCCGGAATAAAGTATTTGTTTTTTATTCTATGTTTATATTCGTTCATCTCTTCACACATTCATAGCGTTTAGATTGACTCCATCTCTACACTCATCGGCTAAACATATAACACATACGGAGTATAATTGAATTTGTGTTAATCTAATATCAAATAAATAAATATAAATGAATGCAAAGAATTCAAACGAATGCAAAACTATGCAATCAATAGACTAAACACTTCTATCAAGTTATACCCGTCTCAAATGAAAACGAAATCAAAAAAATTTGATGAAGTGCTACATCTGAGTCTGCGAAATATCCTGGTTTATTTTGTTTTCATAATAATTCTATTAATAGTAAGAGAATTACGGATTTATTGTTTGTTTGCTTCCATTTTCATCATTATATCCAATCAATACGTGAGAGCAGAGCAGAGCAGAGCAGACACAGCACTCTCTATATCCCAAATATGATTTAATCTTTCGCTTCCTTTCAGATATTTTTCATTTTTCATCTCTTCCTCTCAATTATTGTCACTCGAATCGATGATAAACTGTTTTAAGGTTTAAATACCGACTAAAATGTTCGATAAATAATTAAAGAGATTAATAGCTTTGACTGAGCTTTGGCTTAAAATTAATAATTCAGAAATACCTCCAAACATATCAACAGAGATGAGAGAAAAAGCATAAAAAATATGATTGGTATTTGAAAATTTATGATAAGGTTTTAACCATTATATTCATAGGCGTTCGTGTCTTAACTCAAATGCCATATAAAATATTAAATTCATTTTGAAATGCGTTCCAATCAGAGAGAAAAGAGAAATATTTGCAAAATATTTTCATTTCTTAATGTTTAGAATTTTTATATTTCAGTAAAAATATTTTTATTTCTCAAATTCGTAAATTTACAGCTTTTATACATTCAATCTGATCCAGAGCAAATATGTTTTTCATTATACAGTATTATCTGAAAAAACTTATTTTCAATGCAATAAATCTTAAAATTTATTTATTCTTCCATTTAATGAATATTTAGACAAATATTAATATTTTGAATGAAAATAGAATTTATTGAAAAACTTATATTTCGTATAAAATTTCTTAAAATATGTTTAAAAATATTTAATATTACATAAAATTTTAAAACAATTTAATAAATATTATTTGTTGTGATTGTTCTGATGGTCAGCACTGGAGCAGAAGTCAACAATTTCTGATATAAGTGCCCAGAAATTGGTTGCATTTCCTGCACGTGTGCTCTATGTTATAGAACTCTTCGATAAGCGACGGAACGGCTGCCAAACAGCAACAACAGCAGCAAATGGTGACCACACAGCAGGCAGTGCTGCCTATGAGCAGAGCACCCGCCTTCGCATGCGTTTCCGTCAGACAATCACAGTTACAGTGCGGACAATGAGCGACCACTGGATACGGACCGAACACTGTCATCGACATTGGATCCATTGTGTTGTTCACCAGTGGTTGAGGCACTGGTAGAGGCACTACTTGAGGCACTGGTTGAGCCACTGGTAAAGGTTGTGGCGAAGGATTAACTGTCGTCTTCTGTGGCAGTGATTTAACCGAATCTGATTTGGACGGAGAGACCGGACGAGACATTTCAGTCGATAATGATTTCGGGGATGAATTGCTTAATGACTTGTTCTCGTCCGCCGGAACCGACTTCTTCGAAACGCTGTCTGTTTTGTATACAATCTCTTTATCTGACGGCGGATCAGATCTTAAGCTCTCTTCCTTTGATTCACTCTTTGTACCGGTTTTTAAGCTATCATTTGAACCGGTCTTCAAAACGGTTGGACTTTTCTGATCAGAATTCGGATTCGTTTTATTTTTGCCTCTGTTTAGTGCAGTCGTGTTAGCATTGGAAGTACCCGGACTACCACCAGAAGACATGAATTTCTTTGTGTTTTAGATATTGATATATATTTAACGATTTATTAACGTATTTTATGCTATTGTACTACACATCTAAACCTTTTGGCAATTTTTAAAAATCGGATATAAATTGTGTTTAATTGTAATTTCAATTCAATAATGACTATACAACTGATTCACGCTCTAAATCATAGCAATCAAACCCAAAACCAATAATTTTGGCTTCTCTTGACTCAAGTCTTAACACTTTATTTAATTGCTCGCTATTTAATTAAATTGAATTTATTGTTGCTTGGTACTGGTACTGGTACTGGTACTGGCTTTGCACACAATTTTGGACCGATTTCCACTGACAACTTGTGACACGTGAGGATTTGTTTAGCCTGAATTAAATTCATTTCAAATAGCCAGGGTGCAAAACTTCTAAAGTGGGAGCGAGCGAGAGCGAGAGAGAGAGAGAGAGAGAGAGAGAGAGAGAGAGAGAGAGAGACAGAGAGAGAGCACTGAAGAACAAATGATACACTAAATATATTATTTAATACTCTTATCAATTGGTAATTAATTTGTATATTGACCTAAACTCTGTAAAAATATGAAAACACGTGAAATAATTGCCAAAATTTGCAAAAAAATTGGTATTTTATTTGTTTTGTTAGAAATATAATGCATAATAAAAATTATAGCAATTGTCTGTTGATATGCTCTCAAAAATCATTCAAAATTCTTGTGTGACTATCAAATCAAAGCAAACAAATAACATATTGTGAGCCAAAGAAAAGCTTTGATAAGAATGAGTACTAAATAATAGACTATTTATTTCGATCCCAACTACTATTATCTCATCATATATTGAAATTGGACTAACCTTTAGAGGACTGGTTGTCAGCACAATATACATATTATATTATATGTGTTTAAGCTGACAGGCATTGTAACAGAAATTTCTGACTCTTCAGGAATAATAAGTGTTTGTCTGTCGAGACATGCGATCGACTCGAATGACAACTTTTAAAGTATAGAACAGAACTAAAAGACCAAATAATAAGTTATTGTTATTGTATTTTAAGTGTAATTCTCTGTAATTTCTGTACCCAATCCTAACCACTGGTTCTCAGTTTAGTTTACCTGATTTTAATGGCTTAACTCAAATGAATTGAAAATTCATGTGAAATAAAAACTTTTTCTCAGAATAAGTAAAAAAAGATTTTGATTGAAAGGACAGTATAAGAAGTCAGGGTTAGTTGAGGCAAGAAAGATGGCTGAATTGATTCACACTATTCAAGCTATAAATCATTGAATAAAAGACATGGAAAAAATCTATCTATAAATTAATTTTCAAATCATCCTTGAATATACCAGACTACAGTAGTGATCGGATATTGGCATGCTACTTTCTTAATTATATACTACAGCACAATAATGAACAACAATAGACAGAAGAATTTTGTTTAAACTTTTTTTTGCATTCACTTCAGATAAATATCTTGTTTTTCAAAACGAATAGAAATTCTTTTGTTATCTATTTTTCTTATGTTTCTTATATTTTTGTTTTGTTTGGTATTATATTTCATCGAAATATAAGTTTGTCTGTATTTCTCGTCTCTCTCTCTCTCTCTCTCTCTCTCTCTCTCTCTCTCTCTCTCTCTCTCTCCTCTCTTTCATTCAGCCGAACGTAATGTTTGTTTCCAAGTCTTACAATCTCACCAATCATGAGATGCTGTGATGTCTGTCCCTAACCTTGAACCTGGCTCACTGTCACTCTCTCCCGTCTCCCTTCCTCTCCTTAATGGCTAATTTTAATAGACAGACAAATTCGTTAGTCTTTTATCATTTTTTGTAAATAAAAATTATACTCAAATTCTGACTCTCTTTTAAATTTATTTTAATGTCTATATATTGATGTCGATTGGTCTCTACCACTATCTGATCCATTATAAGTTATACACTTCTATCATCCTTGTCCAGTACTAGACAAAATTAACTGGTACAGGTATCTTTTTTCAAAAGAGTCTATACTTAAAAGTTAGTAAAATCTAAACTACAGTAGAGATGAAATTATATGTTTATATTGCAAACGAATTCCAGATTTATTGATAGAAACGGTTTTTAATGGATTTTTTTAGCATTGGTTGAAGTCTTAAATTTTTACGATATTTCTTAGCCTTAGATAAACAGATTGATAGCACATATATCTTACTTAATGACTCAATAAATTATTATTTCTTATCACCGATTTTCGTGTATACTCTTCGCTCTATTATCTGATTTTCACAATTTTTTCGCAATATTTCCCACTTTTTGTGTGACTTTAAGTTTGAGTTTTAATTCATTTTGACTTCTTTTTTAAATTCCGCTTTCTTAATAAAGAAGAGCTTATAGTTTTGCCAAGGTATCTCCAGGCTTAAGAGAAATTTTAATTGCCCACTAGTCTACGAAGCGGAGTTCATGATACTATACTCGTCTTGTTTTTCTCTTAACTTGAGGTGATTTTTCTGTGAATTCAATTAAAACATATACAGAGTATAACTCATGTCATTATAATTTTCTACTTTTGTTTTGTTTTATTTCATTTTAACAACAAATGTAGTGTTAGTGAAACGGAATTGAATTTCAATTAAAAATTATTTTCAATAAAAAGAAAGTTTTTCGGAATTTATTTCAAAATAAATTTTATTTATGGCTTTTTTTTATGAAAATTTAAATTATTGAAAAATAGTTTCTGTTTATTAGAAATGATGTATCCATGGATATGCATGTATAAATGATACAGATCAATTGACCTGAATAATTATAAATTTCATATCATTTTTATTAATAATTATAATAATATATCAATATTTTCAATATTCATAATCCTATCCATCATTTATTTGTCAGATAACCAAAAATGTCCATGAACATATAACGTAAATATTCTGTAAAAATGCCATGTTCAAACAAACAATATATATACAAAGCTAGCATACATTGTTTAAGACCAGTTTCTGCCCCACTTTGAACATCTCTGCAGTTAATATTCATAACTTATTCATATATTCAACACTTCAGACAAAAGACTAAATCAAATATTTAAACAATACTTTTGTGTTCAGACAAATCAATTATTCTTCGCTGAGTTGTCTCTCTCTGTCTGTCCCCTCCTCTCCGCTCTGCACACAATTCCCTTATTCTTATTGTTTATGAAATAATAAGATTATATTCAATAAACATATTCTTTGCGCTTGTTTTTAGTTCATTGTGTTGTTTAGACAACAATTTCCTCTTTACGGTAATTGTGCTCGACTCAACTTCTTTATTATTAATACTCTTTGTTTAGACTAAACGATAAAAACAGATATTTTGCAAATATTTCACTCAGTTTTGGGTTGAAATTAGAATTTTATAGAAATATATCGATTATATAATCTATATATATATATATAAATTTCTGACAAATTCAATTACCTTGCATATTGTCATCTATTGTTTTTTCAGCTTTTCGCTATCGACTGCCAAAATAAAATTATAAGCAATAAGTATTGTATTGAATGTCAAAATTGTATTAAGTTTTCATTTCGTGATAATGTCATTAAACAATATATTCTATTAAATATCAGTTCAAAGGTATTAAACATTACATCCAAACCCAGAATAAGTCTTGGTTTAGTCCATGGGTTCAATATCCCAGTTAGATGGCTGAGGGTTATTATTGGGATGGGACACAAAGTTTTTAATTCATTATCAAAATTAAGATTGTTTACAAGTTTTGATTTATTCCTCATTTATGACATACCAGTCGATACTATAACCCCTTCCATAATAAACCATTGACCTTGCCTCTTTCGCAACAAACTTAGTTAAACGGTATATCTATATCGTAAGGCTATGTTGTTTATAATTAATGATAAGTTGCTGTGCCCTTTCCCTGAACTTTACATAATATTTCGCAACTCATTATTATTGTCTGAATCATGAAAATCGTATTTTTGATATTAAGACTAATATTCTGTAATAAAAAGGCTATAATTTTAGTTTTTATTATTACCGGTAATTAATATAATTCATAGATAACGTTATTTCTTCTGATATTCTCCAATGTTTTGGTTCTCCAATTTGGCCTGAGCACTTTTTCAAATAAATTACTGTAATCACGCCCGGAGCTAATTTAGTGAAGGTTTCGCATTTTCTGATCTCACTTTTCGCAACCGATCAATGTTTGAATATTAATTTAATCGATGTCTTGTCTCATTACTGAGATGATCCTAATCATTCTATTACTATAATTGATTATTATTTGACCTTGTTGTTCACTCAACTTAGAGCTGATTTCACGCGAGGAAATAAATACATAGAAAAGGTTTGAAAACAAAAATACAAAATACAGTTATGAACTGAAATAAAAAAATAAGTATAAAGTCAGTTAAGAATTAAAATATTTTCAAATATTAATATTCTGTTCATAAAAAGTTTTAAAAGTGTTTTTAATAATAGAATTCAATTGTATATAACGTTAAAATAAAATTATGAGACAATAAGTATTTTATTGTATTGAGTGTCAAAATTGTATTAATTTTTCATTTCGTGATAAATGTCATTAAGCAATGAATTCTATTAAATATCAGTTCAAAGGTATTAAACATTACATACAAATTCAGACACACCTGAGGCAGCTTAAGGAGCCTTGGTCCAGTCAAAGGGTTCAGTAGTCCAGTTAGTGGGCTCAGGGGTATCATTGGGCTGTGTTTTGGCTCAAAAGTAGAAATATTTGAATTCATTATTTATCACTTTTTCATTAAAATTGTTTACAAGTTTTGATTTATTCATCATTTATGGCATACCAGTCGATACTCTAACCCCTTTCCTATTCCCAAACAAACCATTGACCTTGCCTCTTTCGCAACAAACTTAATGAAACTGTAAGGCTATGTTGTCTATACTTAATCATTATGGCATAAGTTGTTGAGCCCTTTCCCGCGGACTTTACATAATATTTCGCAAATTATTATTATTGTCTGAATCATGAAATCGTATTTTTAATATAAAGATTATTCTGTAATAAAAAAGGCTATAATTTTCAGTCGTTATTATTAATTGATATAATTCATAGAAACCGCTGAAAATATGTGGATATTCTCCAATGTTTTGGTTCTCCAATTTCGCCTGATCACTTTTTAAAATTTATTACTCTTTTTATGCCCAGAGCTATTTTATCGATGTTTTCGCATTTTCTGATTTCACTTTTCGCAACCGACCAATGATTGAATACTAATTAATTCATGTCTTGTAATTACTCGAATGATCAGAATCATTCTATTACTATTATATTACTATAATTGTACTGTATCAATATATCAATGTATTATACTATAATAAAAAGATTTTATCAACGCTCATCTCAAGCACACATTTATATCTTAAGGTTATTTGTCTCGAATTCCTTATAAGAATAAAATTATCTCAAAGTTTATTGAACTCAATGTATGGTAAGAATTGTGTGAATTCTATATATTGTATATTCCATACAAAAGTTGGTTAGGGTAAAGGGTTAGTTTTAAGTTTGTACAGATTGTTACTGAGCGAGGCTGCTTTTTAATTGTTGTCTTACGGAATCATATTTAGAATAGTCTTTTAAAACAGAGCCGGAATTCGGGTTTTCAACAAAACAAATATCTATTTCAAAAAAAGCTGATTTAATAACAAATAGAATGAATAGAATTATGTCTATGGAATGAACTCAAGTTTTTAAATCATTGTTCAAGATATTCACATTATTATACATAAATCATAAATAAAATACGAATTGCGGCTCTGTTTTAAAAGATATAATCCTAATATTTAGGTATAATTCTAAATATGATTCCATAAGACGGACAACATTCAAAGCTCTTCAACACTATATTTCAACTTTGGTTAATGTTAAATTAATGTTAACCCAGTCTCAATTTCTATGGAATATTCCTTAGTATTGTTTCATAAATTCTAACTCTAATTATTATATAGAGCGCCCAATAGCCCACTGATTAGAGTGAACGACATTACAGTTGGAGAGCTTGAGTTCGAGACCCTATCAGGTCAGCCAAGATTTGGTGTTTGTGATAATTGTCACCTGTTCTCTACCATTTCCTCCTCCGACACCATATGGTAAAAATACCGCCTGTTATCCAAAAAGGCACAGGCACAGTGTCCTTCAGAAGAGGGTTGACTTTAATAAAGTTTAATTAATTTTAATAACTTCTATAATAGATATGATATTCTTTTGGCGAATAATTTTCTACTTATATTCAATTCGTGTATTTTGAAAATTTAAAGTCAAAAATAGATTTCATTCAATTTTCATCCTTTTGTTGCAAATGTACGATAAAATCGCTATTTGTTTGTCTTAATTATAAATTAATTCAAATATTTATACTTCCGATTACACAATACTTCTGTACTTTATTCCCATTTGTTTTCTGTCTAACAATGTGTTCAAAATATAATAATTACAGATTTTTTTTCATTTTATATACATTTCCTTTTGCATTCATCCGTTCATTGTAATGGATATTCACTGTGTTTTTTCGGAATAAATGAATACTTGAAAAACAATTTAGTTTACATTAAATTGAGAGATCAGACGAGACTAGACTACAGGAGTAGACCCTTATCTGTCTGCCATCAGTCGCGCAGATATTGTTTTATATTATAGAGTCTATAATATCATACAAAAGGGTTGCCACTGATTGAAAAGCTACAAAAATAACTGCAAAATGATTCAAATGATCCGGCACATTTCGATGAAGTATTTTGAAATAAAAAACTTCAATAAATGAATTCAATTCAACGAAACAATTCTTACCATTCGATTGCAAACATTTCCAATGACTTTCTAACCTTTATAGTACTGTATAATAATTATACTATAATTATTTTAACTTTTTTTTAGCCCTCCGTGAAAAATTCAACCCTCAGGATATTGTCCAGCAAAAGTTTCAGAATTAAGCTGTCCTCTGTCACATTTTGCGTATTTTTGTTTATTGGTTTTGCCTGATTGTACTGGAATTTGGATATATTTGTGCATAAATTTGCAAAAACTCTTTTCCTGGTTGTCGTCGATGTCATTATCTGATTCGAAAGGTTTTACTTTTAATGTTAAAGAGAATAAAATGGTCTCAAGTCTAGCATTCATTACAATTTCAATGAAGAAATGGTCGCACGAGCTCTGCCTTTAAGTGTATATATGAGACAAACCTTAAGCAAACCCTTTGATGACTATTTAATGGATTTCTTTCTTATTTCGCTTAACTCTCCATTTTTTGAACACTAAAAATCTTTTTGTTTTTGCCGCAGATTTTAGGCGTAATTTACTCGAAAATAATTCATTCATTCATTCATTTATTTTTGATTAGTTTTGGTATTTAGTAGTTATTATTGTTTTTGATAATTGATTGTTCTTTGCGAAACAAATTGTAGGCTGGTCAAAATTATTAGTATGATTGATTGATATCTAAATTAGAATAATTAAGGCAAACCATTTCAAAATAACCATGAATAGTATTTATGGTTAAAGTACGCGCGCACATTTGTAGCGAGTATACTGTACTCTCTTATTCTAAAATATTTTTTGTGTTAAAAATTATATTATTTTTAAAATTACTCTAAATTTCGTTTAGATATCATTTGTTCGGAACAAAATAGCAGACAAATGACACCCTGGGGGATTGTTTATGACGAACATGGATGAGCTTTGAGCTCTTACTGTGAAAGTTTTGACAAAAAGTGCTAAATCCGATGGGTTTTTACCAGAGATGCCGAACATACTGTATTATATATGTATAATCTTGGTAATATATCTCTGAAATTGTGGTTCATTGAAATGCTAGAAACGAGTGAGTCTTTTGTCAGTAGTTTTAAAAAATTCTATCAATTATTTTGCTTTTCCACTGTTTTTAAACTATTTATGGAAACAATTATTGAATACTTAACCAAAATTCAGAGCATTTATTGCGAATAAATAATCTGTTTTGAGATAATCTAACTTCTAATATATACAGCTGCAAATTGGCCAGTGCGATTATTTATCGGTCTTACCACTTTAACAATTCTCGAATTTAATTCTTATTAAACACTCGGCATCTCTGTATTCGTCAGTATATTATATTTTTGCGGCGAAATTCATAGCACAATATAATATATTGTATTCATATACTGTATAACTATTACATAATATCTCTATATTTCACAAATAGACGTATATTAGTCTATAGAGAGGTTTGGGAGAGCCCTCACTCAGCCATTAGATAAATGAGTGTCTGATCTGGTCTACTAATCCTATCTGTAAGTGCTATATGTTATATACAGTCTATACCTGTTTATTTACCTTAACCAAGGTAACCAAGATATTTAAAAAGTTCTTCAATAATTTTAAATCCTCTTCAGATCATTTCAAATATTCACTCAATTATTATATTCAGTGCAGTATTTGAGTTATTTTACGGACGAATGAATGAAAATAACTCCAATAAATATTGATATGAAAGCATTTTAACTGTGATTCTGACCTTGCTTGCTTTTAGTTTCAAAGATTATTAAATTATTGACAGAATATAAGACATTCTTAATAGTGATTATAATTATTGAAAGTCCGATATATAATATGAATTTGAATCGACTGATCGACAGCTCTATGTTGACTACATCGGGGATCGACTGTATTTCGTAGACTTTATTTCGTCACTTGTGTGAAGAGCACTGAAAGAGAAAAATTATGGTAAGCGAGCAGTGAATTCATTTTTATTCTTTACTCTTTGCTGTGTATTCTGTAGTAGAGCTAAAATGGGTAATACTAGGCGTTCGGCTGCCGGTGCGGTCGTTCAACTCATCCGCCAGAATGAACAGCAGATTATAGACTGTATGCACAGAATATACAGTTTATATATGGAGAGGGCGGCCGACCGCCAGACATAGACAACCTTGAATTGTGTGATCTTCCAGCAGAAGCACCAGAAGAGCACTCATAGTATTGAATTCAATGTTAATATTAGGCCAGAAAATAATGCATACATTCGACTCACGGTATACCCTATTGTGTAATACTTTATTCTCGTCTGATTTTGTCAGCAATTAATGAATTCTCGATTAATTATATATATTTTGTATAAGCAATGAGTCATATATTCTATAGTTTTTTCTACTTTTTATGATTTTTATTCATTTTTTTCACTGACTGTGAATTCAATTCACTAATTATTATATAAGAATTATTTCAAAACTTACACTTCTTTTGTGTTTATGAATTTTTAGGTACAATTTTCAGCAAGATGATAATTTTGAAACTATATTCATTATTCTGAAAATGATATTAACATATTTTAATGTGTTTTTTGTTTAATAAATTACTTTCTTTTTCTTTCGTCTCTTTTGAATAATAACTTGTTTTTCATATTTAAAGTATATTTTTATTATTAATAATATTATTGTTTTGATGTTTTCAATGACTAATAATATACCGATAGTTCCCGACTCAGAATAGAGTAGGAAATCATAACAATAGATATAATCTCTGACTTAAGCTCTCATTTTGAATGATATTTCAGTTTCTTTCTTCAATAACTCGGGTTATTTTGAGTGGTATTTTAACTTGGTACATTTAGGTCGCTAAAATCTATGTGACATATACTGTAATTGTGACCTTCATCCAAAATGTATGGCATGGCTTGAGCTTTTCACAACCCTATTAACTATCTCTATTGATAAGACTACACCTCTTCCGCATCCCTGACAATTTTTGGATTGAATAGAATTGATTGCATGTATTATAACAACTATTGATATACTGTAATAAAATATTTGAATTAAATATTTAATGAGAATATGTTTTAAGACAACAAATTAGCCAATGATTTGAATTAATGAATAATAAAATTATTAATGAAATATGAGTTAACCCATTCATAGCTACTTTACATTCAATATAATTATATGTAAATTAGGAAACGTTTAGTTTGATTGACAGCACTGTCGGTCCGCTATTATCTCTTAATTAATGAGTCCTTTATTTTGATACAAAAGTCCAGAATATAATGAATATTATTATTAATGCTTGCAATAACCAGTCGTCAAGATTCTAGGCCTATGGGCTCTGTGCAGATAAAAGCACGTTTAGAGTCGACAATATGAGATGAAAATTATATTCGGAACCAATTTATAAATTATAATCAAAATGAGTTTAAACTCAAATAATTTATTTTCTTATAACTATTGGCAGAATTGACATCAAAAAGGCCAAGTAGTTGACTGAGCAAGCATTTACTGAAATTATACACAGTTTAATTATAAAGACTAACCATAAAATAACTTGGTAAGCCTCACAAGAGTATGTGCAATCTATTGTTGGCAGCAAACATGCCTGCACATCTCTGTTTACAACTTATTTTTACTTTCAACTAAAATACACATATATTTCAAATTCGCTGTCAGTTCTGTTATTCCTGTGAATATATTAACTATGGTTTCAGTGCTCAGAATATACATCACATGTATATGTACTGCGAATATAGCCTTTAAGGTCAGTCGAAGACATAACTTATAGTTATTGGTCGAACAGTTCCCTCACTTAACAGATATATCCAAAGAGTACTGAAAGGCATTGTAATATCAGTTGTATTGCTGATCAATGAGAGGAAACAATAGTATGTGTATTGTATGTGTATAAAAGTATCCTGTACTCAGTACAGTGTACTGCATCAATATTCTCCTGTATCATATAGTCGAAATGAATGTGGGTGAATAAAATCGATAATTCATTATAAGATGCACCGGAACAACATTAAATACCTGTAGAAAAGATCCACATTATAATTCTGATCAGGCCACTTTCTTTCGTCAACACAGGGGGTCGAAAACTCATGAGAAAACAGCCACTTATTTTTGAGCCTGGGGTAAATTAGCTGACCCGTCGCTAACTCGTATCAAACACATAAAGCATACGTCAATGTCAACCAATTGCTTGTATTTGGTATTAAAAGTTGAAAAAATAAATTCTTATATTAATTACTGATTCGCTTAAAATTCATGAACTCTGCCAATCGATCCCTGCTATTAATTAAGCGAATTCATCACTCGTTAAATAAATCAATTTTATTAACCCTTCATATTTATGGGTCAATTTTCATATATCTAATTCAAGGATAAGGAAGGTTAGTAACGGGTTGTTGGGGGGTATTCATAAAGTTATGGTTAAATGCATTGTTTCTGAGAAAAAGTTCGCTACACTTAAATGGCTTTATTTTGGGCGAAGATATATAGATTTTAAAATTACTAAGGGTAAAACCAAACAAAATAACCCTCTTATCCAAAACTCTGAATACAAGATCATATCAAATATAAAGAGTAAAGAATAAAAACATTGAAAACTTTAATATCTGTTCACTAATTAGTGAATCAATTCAAGCAATTAATTAATCGAAATTCTATTTCACCGATGCTTTTAAAAATAAAATATCCGCAAGTTTTATAGATATTTTTTCTATACTTAAAATGAGACCGACCCTGTCCACTTTAAGTGCAAACTATTCTATAATTTTTATCAACATTTATGTTAAAAATATTTTCTGATTGATATTCACCGAAGATATTCATAAAAAGTATATTTAAATTATGTCCAAAGAATTTGTATAAAACAAAAAAATGATCTAAATTTCAGTTTGAAAACAAATATTTAAATTTCTGCTACAAATTATTTCGGGAACGTCTAAGTGTTCAAAATAATTAAGTCAGGACAATTTTGAATTGATAAAGATCCGCCGGATTGAATTAAAATAAATCAAAATTTAAAATAAATATATTTAATATTCATTTGTTTGAAGTTTTTTAAAAAAATATTAAAATATTATAATTTTATTGCAATTTATTAAATATTGCAATAATTTTATGGCATAATATTTTCTGACTCCTTTCCTCGCATCCCTTCCCCTCCCTTCCCACCATCAAAAGTATGATCCATTAGCTTTTGTTTTACTTTGCTTTTATACAGTTTTTTGATCTGAATCTAATTTATTTCTATTGATTTCCTATTCTATTCAATAATTTCTTCACTCATCTCAACATTCGCTTCGCTATTATCCTATTCTTATGGCTTTCAATCTATTAATACATTTGAGTATAATATTGTATTTCTATATCTATTTTGGATTTCTCTTCAAATGTCTTATTTAATGAATATTAACGTATATTATATAAGAATTTATTCCTATATTATGTTTATTATAATTGAATGAAATTGTTGTAAAAGGTTTTTTAGAACGTATATAAGACCAGTACCTTTCATTAAGTTTTATATATAGCCTGAATAATAAGTTTACCCACATAAAATATAATAGCAAGCTAAATAATATAATAGTTTTCAATCACTATTTTACCTTTAATTTGATTATAAAGAAAGTAAAGGCAAATATGTTTTTGATTGGCTATTACTGTATATTAATATTTGCGGCCAATACTCGGTAGCATTGTTTGAATCTGTGGGCAAAATAGATGGACCTAATGGGGAGAGCGTTAGACGTTGTGTATGACATAAGAGAAAGTCAGGCTTAGACTTAGACTAAGGTTTATGTAAAGTTAGTTACATATCATTTCCAATCAATTTTTTTTCATGACATTGTATAGAATAAACTGAACTGTACAGTGTACAGTATAGACTGAGATCGCATTTGATTTGTTTCGACAAATTATCCCAAACTTTGTATAGACTATGAAATATATTTAATTTTATGATATGTCAGGGACTTCACGTGCCTGTCATCTGTTTGTTCACAAAAATGTTTAGCAAGTACAAAGACATTCATGAACATACCAAGCACTTGGAGCTGACGGCACGCGCCTTGTAAGCTGATAGAGCCGTAAGAAATGAAAGAATTCATAGATAACTACAGATTATTTCTACAGTAGTTATACTTTTCAATAAGTATTCATAACTTATTTAAAGGCAGAAAAACAAACAACGAGTGAATTAATACATAAAAGTAATTGCAATTCATATATGTATTCAAAACTAAACCATTGAAATCAATGACTCAATTATATGATTGGTTAATTAAAAGTCAAAAATGAAGTAGCTCAACAAGTTTGTCAAGATCAATCACCTCATATTAGAAGACAATTATTAAGATTTAAACTATGCACAATTTATAACTAATATGTTTAAACAATGTCAGAGTCGATAGCAGAAAAAATATAATGTTCTAAACGCGTCTGACCCACAAATGTATGTATTATATGTGTGTCTCACGGACTCCAAATCAAATCGTTGAATTTGCCCCGACCACTATTTTATAATATAGCTGAATGGATAGTTCAGTTGTGTCCACACCCTTTGGTACAGCCCTTTGATTCAAAAATTGTATAAATAGAGACTTCATTTTTAAAAAAAAGTTCATTTTTTGATTCTATCAATCGATTTCCTGCTCTTCAGTCAGAGTCAGACCATTTTTATTGGCCATCCATTCATTGGTAAGCATTAATACATTCATTATTTTTACTTTTTGTCTGTATTTATAATTCAATTGAATTGTTTTTATTTTCTTTCTTTTGCACATTTGAATAATAAAGTAGTTATAACGGGGTTTTAAATTATAAATAATAAATAAGCATGCTTAAATTGATTTGATTATAATTATACAGTACTTGATTGTAGTGTAAAGTGTTCTGTGAGAACGCATTGGCGATAGATGTCGTCCAACTCAAGTGGGGTTTAAATAATAGATAAATAAGAGTAGAGATGTGCAAGGGGGTATAGACCCAAATATCCCCTTGAGTTTGAGATTTGGCAAAATACCCCCTGTGTTTTGAGGCTCTGCTACACACCCCCCTCAACTTTTTGCTCGTGACCTATATTTGCCCAATTTAAGTGAATTAATGCTAAATTAATCCAGATTTGGTCGAAATTCGGCAAAATAGGCCATTTTCGACTTTAAACGCCATTTTTCGGCCATTTTGGCAGCCGTACGACAAAACAAAATATCCTGGACCCAATTGTTAGATTTTTAATTGATAGATAACTAAACTATTTGATTCAAAATATTGCATCCTGTAGGAATAAAATTGCTGACAATAAAATCTTATCCTCTTTCACAACTATTAATACTATTTAAACCTACTTGACCTGGGTGCCATTTACCCTCAATGTGCTTGCATAAGTGCGACTGTGTCCTGGCTAGTTTTGCTTAATCTGTATTCATATGGAGAACAGTATTTAAAGCTCAGGATATTAGTAGAACACTTGAGCCGAAAGTTTTCGATCAATTCCTTCATTTGATGAGTAATTTCGTTGAAAACATGTCTAAAAAGAATGTGCCTGTGCAGTATCACCTGGCTATGTTTGCTTTTTAGTCTTAATTAATTGTAACCAACATTTTCTTTTCTTTTTTCTTATGAGAAATCTAATTAAGTTTTGATCTTATGTTGTATTTCTGTGTTAACCGATAGGGGTTTACCTTTCAATACAGTCGACTCAACAGTATTTATATTCCATTCAATTAAACGCATTTTCATAAAAGTTTTGATAAAAAAAATTAAAATTGAATCCATAAATAATTTCATAAAAGTTGACTCTCTATTGAATTTAATATTGATAATGCCAAACATTCATATTATCCTGGCTAACCATATGTATGAGAATCAATTTAGCATAAGTTGCTTGTATTGAATGCTGACTCCATTGAAGCGATGGAAACAATTAAGTCATGCGATCTCTTAATTATCTGTTTATCTCTTCAAACACACTGTAAGAACATTGAACTTATTTTGATTACAAGAACCGCTAATTTTATAATAAATTCATTTATTTCGCAATAAATCATCTCTAGATTATGGTGTCATTAATGTGCACTACCTCATTTATCAATCAATTTCTCCCTTTCCATAGGTTTCTACTATTTTTATACTATATTATCGGAAATAGTTTTTCTAATATTTTCGCTTAAATATTATTAAGCAATAAATGCACACCAAATAAATCGGTTAGTCTCTCATAAGACAACATTTGCTTGAACATAATTCATTCAAAAATTAGCATTCTCATTTAAAAGCTTACAGTATTTTTTATGATGCGCAAGAGGGAGGTCATGACAAGGTATGCAAAATACCCTCATACCTTTTGGCAGTCGAGGACCTCCCAGTATTATTTAGCATTCTAGTTCAATCTTGATTCTTTTATTTTCATAAATATTTGAATAAAATAAAATATATTTGAATTTTTATATTAATCTAATATAATATAATCAGAAATACATTATAAATATATATATATTTTTATTAGTTATCACTTAAGTATAGATAAGAATATAATTTATTCACAATATTCAATGCTATATCTGATTGGAATTATTCAGAAATTTCTATGAATTTTAAAGATTTTATTTTTATTTTTCATATTTTGTTTTATTAAAATTCTAGAATGTTCCGGCACTAATATTTGACAGTATAATTTATAAGTTAAATCTTAATCTCAATATCAAGTTCTTTATTGAGGAAAATAATGTTATTAAACATTTAAAGTATCATAAAATACAGAATAAAAACCAATAATTATTAATCGAAAAATTCATTATTTTTTTAGTTAATGTGAAACTAATATATTAATTAAGAATTTTTGTTTCGTTTTGCTCTTACAGTATATTTGATTTATATTTTGCAAATCTTTTCGCTCTTTTTCTTTAATAATTGCCATAAATTATGTCAAAAGCCATAACTATCTATCGAACCGATCAATAGCTTTATAGATAATTAATTGTCATTTTCAGTGTCTTTCAGTTTCTCAATATTCCGCTATAACTGATAAGATTGAAACGATCTGTACGCTTGAGTGGCTCTAAAGATAAATAGAGTCCGAGTTTAAGCTTCCGTACCTTTGCTCATATTAAATGAAAAATTCTGTACTGATTAAAAATTGTTACTATGGTCGATTTAGAATTGATGATAGCATTGACACAGATCAATTTGTCAAATTAATTGTCGCTAAAAGCTATGGAAATATAAAAGATGTCAAATTCATTAATATATTTATTCAGTCCTTTGTTTTCATTCAAATGAATAATTTTTTGTATATTTTATTTTAAATATTGAAATGAATTTTTAAACAGACATGCCGTTACAATATGGGGATATTAGTAGCCAAGTTGATTTGTTGTTTACAATTTCAATTGACTGGTCATTGCTTACAAAAGAGTATATTGACCTCTCCCTGACCTCTCACTATGTTTTCTATTCTAAAAATAATATATTTTGGTTAAAAATTACCATAACTTTCAATTCATTCGCTTAAAAGGATTTAGGGCTTTGTTTTTGACAGATCTGTATTCAATTTCAAAGTCCCGGTCCTATCAGTTGCGAGAGTCAGTGCTAACAAAATGACTATTAGCTGATAGCCATAAATCAGACGAAGAAGAGGGTTAAGTCGTGTCAGAACTAATCTCGAGACCGAAAGCCAGCTTTCGTTTTAGTCGGCTATAAGTCGTATCGAGAATTCAGAGACAATATAAAGAACTTTTGGATATTAACACAATTTGTCTTATTTTTAACTCTATATCTGTTTAATACCAATTAAACGTAAGGATCTATCGGTATAATAATTGTGCAATTGTTCTAACCACAGGTTAAAATTCAATTACCGGTATATTTGGTACTGGGGTGTACGGCTTACTAGTACTATGACAGGATTTAGGTTTTAGAAGATAGAGTTCAATGAGTATATTAAAGCCAATCCTTTCTGATTTATTGAGCCAGGCCATTCATTGATACATGACATGTGCAGTATTAGGCCAAACGTGACCATGGTTAAATGCTTACAAGTATTGTTTTTTGTATACTTACCCACTAAAGGGTACTGATATGACTAGAACTTAATATCATATTAGATTTATTATACAGGAACATACTGTATATACAGTACTTGACTGTACAGCACATAAGAAGCACATACAGTGCAACATAATTATAATGTTATTATTAAGTAATAAAATTAGGTTTCGATATATACTGTAATAAAAAGTTTTTTTTTATTATTTCAACAAAAAATAATTTAAACAAAAAATAATTTCAACAAATAATGATAATTATAATGAAAAAAGTTTTCCCCAAATCTTTATGATTGTTGGTTGGATAGAAAGCAGTATAGCCTCTGAGCTGTGTCCTCAACATCTGTATTAATTTTTATGTTCGCAAAGACATTAAAAAATGTTACTTGTTGAATAAAGTCTCAAAATAGAATTAACATTTTTAGATGTGTAGGCACAAATTATTTAACAATAAAAACATTTAATAATTTTTTAGGCAATTATTGTGAGAAATTGTGTTAAATAAATAACTTTTGAAAATGTCTTTATTACTGAAATTTCTTGAATATGATTCTGTTATTTTACGACAGCTACCTTTTAGACAATTATTTCATCCATTTAAATTAAGATATTATCTCATTTTATGATTTTTTTTTATTAAAGGAAGTTATATTTCACTCAATATTTTTGTTTAATTTTGTGCCACATTATTGTTTCAATCATTTTTTGATTAATTATATAATTATAACTTTTTTTTATTGTGCACTGAATATAATCTAGAATTTAAATATAGATCTTGATATAAAAATCATGTGAATAAGTTTTAAGTATATTTAACACAGATTTGTATCTGTATTACATTTGGATTTAAAATTGAGTTCTACCTTGTTTATATTTTTGACAATTGCTTATCAAATAATACAGTACATGTAAATGTATTTTTGAATTAAATTTATTTTTATCTCTATTTCAGACAACAATACGCTTTCAATCAACTCATCAAAAGGTAATTAATATTTATATAATAATTATTATTATTTGTTTGAATGCATGAAAATTCAAAACATTTTCACTAAATAATTTTGATTAGAGCTCAGGTCAAAAATAGGACTCGAGCTCAACACAAATGATGAGATCGTTTTTTTATCTAATATTATATATGTTTTATTTCTATTTCAATGTTTAACTTATACAGTATATAATCTCTGTTTAACTAAACTATAAATTAGAAACAATACTAACATTTGTATTCTACCCAAAAGAGGGTCATTTTTATATTTTTATATACATATAAAATAATCTGATCAGTGATAAAAATAATTTTAATGATCTTTTCTCAAAGAAGATCTCTGTGGATGAGTTTATTATTTATTAATTCGGCACTTCTTTGTTGAGAGTAAGCGTCAGATCAAGTAAAATACAAAATATAGTAAAACATTATTTCCTGTTCTTCTTGTCTGACAAACAGAATATAAAATTTTTTTCTAACTTTTTATGCACTTCTCTGAACATTAGCTAACACTTTGTCTAATGTTTTATGGCTTTGAAAGTTTTAAAAAGCGGTTTGGGTTGGGTTTGCACAACACTTATCCATCTATTCTATTATTTGGTCTTTTAATTCAATTTATTTAATTTTTTTTATTCACTTTTTATACATTGTTTTTCACTCTTTTGAGTTACGGTTCTTTTTGTATTTTTTTTGCGAAATTATTATTTTATTCTTTAAAAAACTAATTGCTGTATAAAAAGGTAATAATATTTTATTTTAATGAAAGAATTTGTTTCGCAAAAATGCAGTTACAGTACAGACAGCTATTTATTCTAATGTTTGCCTCTTCACAGATAATCACAAATACATTAATAATAGGCGTAACTCATTATTTACCCGGTATAATGATAAAACTAATATGGGTATAAAGCTGCCAGACACTGTAAATTGTAGTATTTAAGTTAGCTAGTCTATGACCACCGACATTGTGTTGTCCCTTTACCAGAGTATTTCACATTTGAAATGTTCACAAATAACTCACTGCTTATATCTTTTCATATACTGTATGACTACACGCTTCGCAGTCAATGGAAATAAGATTAGTTCAACCCTTATATCACATCCAAATATATCTGAATTTTTAATTAAAGTGAAATATTTTGAAGTGACTGGCAATGAATGCGAATGAATAGATTGACCCTAAGCAGAGAAAATCGCAAATTAACTAAGAATTCAGATATGATTTGAGTCTAAATAAAAAGTTCGCAATTTATATGAACTATATCTCTAATTGGATTAACTATAGTCTGTATAATAATGTAATATAAGTCAGATACTGTCAAGAAATGTAGCATGCTGATAACGTAGTTGTCATTAAATTAATTGGAATTTTGTAATATTTAACTTTTAAATTATTTTCAAGATTAAAGTTCACCGGATTCAAAGTTGAAGATGTATACAAACATTTGCATAACATCCTTAATTCTTAAACTTATCTTGATTGTAATAATAGTTTTGGAATTCCATATTATTCAAGTATATCGTATGCAAAATGAGTACAGTACATTTACAACTTATTGCCTTGTAAATGTCCTTAAGCAGAGAAAATCACTGCAATCTATTCATTCATATTCATTGCCAGTCTTCTCCAAATATTTCGCAAAAACTATAAAACTATTTCGATATAAGGGTTAAACTAATCTTATTTGCATTGACTGCAAAACGTATTAAAAGATATAAGCAGTGAGTTATTTGTAACGTTGTTAATTTACGGTAAATTATGATTTGGTGGTAAATTTACCGTAATTTACGGTAAACTTACCGTAAATTTA